>PVIY010004307.1:0-53322 GCA_004026745.1 Myrmecophaga tridactyla
AAGAAAGGAAAATTACAGGTCAATCTCCCTAATGAACATAGATGCAAAAATTCTCAACAAAATACTAGCAAATCAAATCCAACAACACATTAAAAGAACTATACACCAAAACCAAGTGGGATTTATACCAGGCACACAAGGATGGTTCAACACAAGAAAATCAATGTAATACAGCACATTAACAAATTGAAAGGGAAAAATCACATGATCATCTCAATTGCTGCTGTAAAAGCATTTGACAAAATTCGACATCATCTTCTGATAAAAACACTTCAAAAGATAGGAATCAAAGATAACTTCCTCAATACGATAAAGGGCATATATGAAAAACCCATAGCCAGCATTGTTTTGGCTTTTTATATGGGTTTTTCATTTATGCCCTTTATCAATGGAGAGAGACTGAAAGCTTTCCTCCTAAGATCTAGAATGAGACAAGGATGCCCTCTGTCACAACTATTATTCAACACTGTACTAGAAGTTCTAGCTAGAGCAATCAGGCAGGGTAAAGACAAAAGGCATCCAAATTATAAAAGAAGGAGCAAAACTTTCATTATTTGCAGATGACATGATATTATACTTAGAAACTCCTGAGAAATCCAGAACAGTTACTTGATTAATAAATTTAGCAAGGTGGAGGGATATAAAATTAATGTGCAAAAATCAGTAACATTTCTATACACAAGTAATGACCTATTTGAGGAGTTAATTAAGGGAAAAATTCCACTCAAAATAGCAACTAAAAGAATCAAGTATCAAGGAATGAACTTAACTAGGGATGTAAAGGATTTATACACAGAAAACTACATAACATTGTTAAAATAAATCAAAGAAGATCTAAATAGGTAGAAAGGCATTCTCTGCTCAAGCATAGGTAGGTTAAATATAGTACAGATGTCAATTCTACATAAATTTGCAGAATCAATGCAGTACCAATCAAAATTCAACAACCTACTTTGAAGACTTGGAAAAGCTAGTTACCAAATTCATCTGGAAGGGAAAGAGACCCCAAAATAGCTAAAAGTGTCCTAAAAAAGAAGAATGAAGTGGGAGGATTAACACTTTCTGATTTTAAAATTTCATATAAAGCTACAGTGGTCAAAAAAGTATGGTACTGGCACAAAGAAGTATTAACCGATGGAACTGAATCAAGAGTGCAAAAATAGACCATAGTTGACCAATCTATGAGTGCAGTTGACCAATCTATGGTCAACTGATTTTTCACAAGGCCCCCAAATCCACTGAGCAGGGACAATACAGTCTCTTCAATAAATGGGCATGGGGGAAACTGGATATCAATAGCCAAAAGAATGAAAGAGGACCCTTACCTCACACCCTATACAGAAATTAACTCAAAGTGGATCAAACACTTAAATATAAGAACTAGCACCATAAAGCATCTAGAAGAAAATGTAGGGAAAAATCTTCAAGACCTAGTAATAGGATGTAGCTTCTTAAACTTTATACCCAAAGCAGAAGCAGCAAAAGAAAAAAAACAGATAAATGGGAACTCTTCAAAATCAAATGCTTCTGCACCAAAAGACTGTCAAAAAGGTGAAGAGGCAACCAACTCAATGGGAGAAAATATTTGGAAAATCACACATTGGACAAAGGTTTGATATCCTGTATACACAAAGAAATCATACAACTCAACAGCAAAAGAACAACCCAATTATAAAATAGATATGAATAGGTTTTTTTCTGGAGAGCAAATACAGATGGCTCAAAAGCACACTATGAAGAGATGCTCATTTTCATTAGCTAAGGGAAATGCAGATCAAGTCTACAATGAGATACAACCCCACACCTATAAGAATTGCTGCTATTAAACAAACAGGAAACTACAAATGTTGGAGAGGACGTGGAGAAATTGGGACACCTATGCACTACTGGCAGCAATGTATAATGGTGCAGCCACTATGGAAGACAGTTTGGTGGTTCCTTAGGAAACTAAAAATCAAGTTGCCCTATGATCTGGCAATAGCACTATTTGGTATATACATAGAAGAGCTGAAAGCAGTGACACAAGCAGACATTTGCACACCGATGTTCATAGCAGCATTATTCACAACCGCCAAAAGATGGAAACAATCCAAGTGCCCATCAAGAGACGAGCAGAATAACAAAATGTGATATATACATATGATGGAATATTATGCAGCAGTCAGATGATGTCCTGAAGCACATGACAAGATGGATGAGCCTTGAGGACACAATGCTGAGTGAAATACGCCAGTCACAAAAGGATAGGTACTGTATAACTCCACTTTTATGATCACGGTAAAGGCAAAATCAGAGGCTTATAATACAGAACATAGGGAATTTAGAGATACACAGAAGCTAGACATGAGTGAACAGTTAGCTAATGAGGGTGAACTCAAATGTAAGGAATAAAGTAGAAGTGAAGGTGGTTCACCAGTGGGTCTATAAGTAATATTACCATATTGAAGGGAAACATGATTAAAAGGAGTTGTATAGACTTATGGGTCCCACGGATTAACACTACAAGTATAAATAAGTTCTTGCATAAACTATTTCAAAAGTATGATTCTTGTACAAAGAGTATTTAAGTTCAGGGTAATGGGGGAAAACTGCTATTGTATGCTATGGGATATGTTTAGTAGGAAAACATCTGTAGTACCACAATAACACCAGGGGTAAATAATGGGGGGGGGGGGACAACAGTTAAGGGGAGATTCATATTTCCTATTTAGAGAGGGTGTGTTTATCAATTATCTTTCTCTTGGGAACAATCAAATCTAAATTGAGAGTGCTGATACACTGTGGACTTCGGACATTATAGATGATGCCTAATGAATGCAGGTGCCTGAAGGAGGCACGGATTGAGAAGTAGACTGGCAAATGATGGTGCATACATATGGTTGAATATTAAGTTGTGAGGCATGTAACATTGTGAATGAACCTGTGGGACATTTGGTAAGACAGAAATAAACAAGAAACAAAAGAGCAATCATTGTATGGTCTCATTTAGAAATTGCTTATAAGAAAACAGGGGCCTAGATTGTAAGTTTTTATAGCAGTCACATTTTGTCTGTAGTGGTAATTATTATTTCTGGATTTTTAGAGGCTGTTTTATTATGTATAACCCAGTATTCAGAAATAAGAATGAAGGCGTTCCAGTCAGGATTAAGCTAATTCAGAATACAGGGGTAAGGAAGACATTGCCTATATTTTAGAACCTCACCTACTCTTTGAGACCAAAGGAAGAATAGTTTATTTTGTCCAGAACCTAAATTTTCTGTAGCACATAATCTAACTCAACCTGTATAGGTAGCTCATTTAAACAATCAAAACACAGGGAGACCAGAATAAAAATGAGGGCCTTGAATCCTGTACAGCTTTATGTAAATGCCTGGATATATCCCAGAATATATTAAGCAGATAATCAGAAAGTATTGGCAAAGTTCCTTGAAGGTTGGGAGAAAAAGTATGGAACTATTAAACTTTACCACTAGGGAAACCCCTGATACTGTGTCAAACATTAGGGACACCCAAATCAAAAGGCCAAGCCCTTGATCTTGAGGCTTGCTCTTGTGAAGCTTATGTAGGTAGCAGAAAAGCTTGGCCTACCTATAGATGTAACCAAGAGTCACCTCCGGAGGACCTTTTTTGTTGCTCATATATGGCCTCACTCTCTCTAAGCCCAATTCTGCAAGTGAAATCATTGCCCTCCCCACTACATGGGACATGACACCCAGGGGTGAAAGTCTCCCTGGCAGCATGGGCGATGACTCCCAGGGATGAGTCTGGCCCTGGCACTGAGGGATCAATAATGCCATCACGATTAAAAGGGGAAAAAGAACAGTAATAAGGTATCAGTGGCTGAGAGAGTTCAAATAGGTTTGAGAGGCTACTGGAGGTCACTCTTACGCAAACTTCAGTTAGACATTGCTACTTATGATAACTTGCCAAACCCCAAGCAAAACCATTCCAGCAAATCCTAAAGAACACCTAGGGCAACATGTACCCTAGGGTTACATGCCCTAGGGTAACTTTCCAGAAACCTACAACCTCCAGATGGGTCCCTGGACCAGTTAAGTTCTAAAACTTAGAGGGACCAGCCTTTCCAGAACATCAGCTAGTTCCATCTCCCTACACCTTATTACTGACAGCTCTTCCAACTGAGAAAGTTAGAATGGGCATAACTCAAATGCCCCTAAAGAATGGGAGAAAGATCAAAGGTGATGGTGGAGTTATACAGAGAACATAGGGATTAACAAACAAGTATGATTGCTGAATCATTATATTGATATTTCTTTTAGTCTCCAGTATCTTAGAGCATCTGGAAGCAAAAATCTAAAATTGTGGCATTATAACCCATACCAAACTCTGAAATCCATTCTACAATTAATGGTTGTGCTGTGCTTTGACATTTATTGTTTTTTCTGTATATACATTATTTTTCACAAAAAAAAAAGTGATGATAAAAATACACATATTCAGGCAGGCAACGGTGGCTCAGTGCAGAGTTCTTGCCTGCCATGCCAGAGACGCGGTTCAATTCCTGGAGCCTGTCCATGACAAAAAAGAAAGAAAGAAAAAATATATATATATATATACGGTCCTTCTAACCTTTAGCCTCCAATACTATGGAGGAGTTAGAAGGAAAAATCTGAGATGATGGTATGGTAGCCCATGACAAAATGTGGGATCTGTCCTGTTACTACTTGTTGAAGAGTGCTTTGAAAACTATTGCTTTTCTCTCTCTGTGCTTTGTATATATGTTATATAATAAAAATACTTTTAAAATAATAATAAAACTTTAAAAAAAAAAAGAAGAGCTGAATATCAATAGCCAAAAGAATGAAAGAGGACCACTACTTTACACCCTATACAAAAATAATTAAAAATGTAAGAGTCACTACCATAAAACTTCTGGAAGAAAATGTAGGGAACCTTCTTCAAGATCTAGTAATAGGAGATAGCTTCTTAAACTTTACACCTAAAGCACAAGCAACAAAAGAAAAAAATAGATAAATGGGAACTCCTTAAGATTAAGAGCTTCTGCGCCTCAAAGGACTTTGTCAAAAAAGTGAAGAGGCAGCCAACTCAATGGGAGAAAATATTTGAAACCACAAATCAGATAAAGGTTTGATATCTTGTATAGACAAAGAAATTATACAGTTCAACAACAAAAGAACAAACAACCCAATTATAAAATGGGCAGAGGATATGAATAGATACTTTTCTGAAGAGCAAATACAGATGTCTAAAAATCAGATGAAGAGATGCTCAATTTTCATTAGCTATAAAGGAAATGCAAAGCAAGACAACAATGAGATACCACCTCACAACCTATAAGATGGCTGCTATTAAAACAAACAGAAAACTACAAACATTGGAGACGATGTGGAAAAATTCGAACACTATTCATTGTTGGTGGGAACATATAACGGTGCGGCGGCTGTGGAAGACAGTTTGGCGATTCCTCAGAAAACTCAATATCAAGTTGCCCTATAACTTGGCAATAGCAATACTCAGTATATACACAGAAGAGCTGAAAGCAATGGCAGCAACAGTCATTTTCACCCCAATGTTGACAGCGGCACTATTCACAATTGCCAAAAGATGGAAACAATCCAAGTGCCCATCAACAGACGAGTGTTTAAACAAAATGTGTTATATACATACGATGGAATATTATACAGCAGTAAAATGAAATGAAGTCCCGAAACATATGACAACCTGGATGACACTTGAGGACAGGATTCTGAGTGACATAAATCAGACACAAAATGACAGATACTGTATGATTTCACTATTAGGACTCTGGCAAAGGTAATCTCAGAGGTTACACTATAGAATACAGCAGACTTAGAGGTACACAGAAACTAGAGATGGGAGAAAGGCTACCCAAAGAGGTTGAACTTAAATGCAAGGAAAAGGATAGAAGTGACGGTAACTAATTAGTGGGATTATAAGTAACACTGCCATATTGAACATGAACATGATTGAAAGGGAACAGTAAGTGTCGTGTATCTCGCAAATTAAATCTACAATTATTTTAAGTTCTCACGTGAACTATTTCAAAGGTTTGATATTGGCCAAAAAATCAATTGTACAGGGGTATAGGGGGGAAACTAAAATTGCATGCTGTGGCCAACAGCTAACAGTAAGACATCAACAGTGCACCACTCTACCAAGGTAACTAATTGGGGAGAAGGGACAAGAGATAAGGGGTAGTTTTGATTTGATATTTGGTGACAATGAGTTTGCTAGCTCGTTGTCCCTATGGACCACAGAAAACTTTCTAAACTTGAGAGTGCTGCTGATTGTACAACCAAGTAAGGATATTGTAAAACACGGTTTGTTGATTTGGGATATTATCCATGACGTCCAATAGATGGAGGGAGCCTACGGTACAATGACTGAGAAGCAGAATGGTGAACTGTGATACATTTATACGATGGGATAATGGTGCGGTAACAAAAAGGACGTGAAGAGGCTTGCAATGAACTGAATAAATGTTGGGGATAAAGTGTTGTGTAAAATAAGCCTGAAACAAAAGAATAAATATGCTAAGTTCTCTTTCATAAAATACTTAAAGGAAAATTGGAGCTTAGATTATAAGTCCTTATATCAGCCACACTTAGCCTGAAGTTTATATGTATTTCTAGATTCTGAGACACTGAGCCATGTGCGTATCGACTGGTATTTTCCTGGAACTCTGAGTAACTCTTTGACACCTAAGACCCAGAAATGGAGTGCTGCAGCCCTAAAAGTTAGCATAGGTACATGTAATAACAAAGTAACCCAAAAAGAGATCAGGTCTCAATTAGATGTAAAAACAAAGCTAGTCCAGTTGGGACTAAGGTAAATCAGAATACACAGGGTCCAAGATGACAGTGTATATACTCGAGACCTTCAGCTACTATGTGAGACAAAGGCAGAGTGGTTTGCTGTGTCTACAACCAAGTTTCTGTAACACACAGCCTACATTAACCTGTCTGGATAGTTCATCTAAAAAACCCAGAAGCGGAACGAGGTCTTGTAATTCCGTATAGTTTAGAGTAATACAAGGATACATCTCAGATTATGGTGAGCTGATAATAGTATCGGTAGGGACCAGTGAGGGTTCAAAGGAAAAAAAACAAAATATAGAACTATTAAACTTTCCCATCTGGGAAACCCCAGGTACCCTCTCAATCATTAGGTGCTCTCAGGAAAACAGGCCAAGGCCCAGTTCCATGGTC
Source organism: Myrmecophaga tridactyla (assembly GCA_004026745.1). NCBI lineage: Eukaryota > Metazoa > Chordata > Mammalia > Pilosa > Myrmecophagidae > Myrmecophaga > Myrmecophaga tridactyla. The sequence goes on from PVIY010004307.1 coordinate 7,212, forward strand.
CCCTCACCCCACCAAGTTGTAATCAAGTGGTATTGGTTCTTTTATTTGTTAATTCTGAGTGGAAGCTTTTCCATGGAATGTCTTACATTGCCATGTCAATGACATCACCTGTCACCTTTTCTTTTGTGGCAAAAATCCAAGAGATATGGAGAGATTTTTGGAAGGTGAGTGATTCCGAGCATCACTCTGATGCAAAATTGGCTTTGATTTCAGACTATTGCCTAGAAGAATAAAGATGTTTGGTTTTCACAAGCCAAAGATTTTCTGAAGAATAGAGAGTTTCTGTATTTGCAGGGCTAACTCCTGCAGTTCTCGATTCTCTGACAGCAAACACTATGAAAGGGACTTCCAGAGCTGTTTTGAGTTGCATGAGACTCATTCAGGAGATATCTGCAATGCCTGTGTCTTGCGTGTGAAAGATAGAAGAAGCTGGAGCAGGATCAAAACAAAAAGCTGGAATCGTATGGTAGATGCAAGGGCAGGACCTGGTCTAGAGACCACACCAAAACCAAAGAAAGTGAAAACTCTGTCTGGAAACAGGATAAAAAGCAACCAGATTAGCAAACTCCTGGAAGAATTTAAGTGTCATAATTCTGCTACTCACAGTACCAGCTCAAGGGTATCCCCAGCCCAATCCCCTTGTTACAAGTAACCAGTCAGATGATGGCTCAGGTACCGAGATGGCTTCTAGCTCTAACAGAACACCAGTCTTTTCCTTTTTAGATCTCACATACTGGAATAGAAAGAAAATATGCTGTGGGATTACCTATAAAGGTCATTTTGGGGAAATCCTCACTGACACACACCTATTCAAGCCTTGCTGCTAAACAGCTGGTGGAGCAGGAGTCAATGCCTCCATCCATCTCTCCGGAGTGGGGACTGAGGTTTATGCAGAAGGAGAACAAAAAAAAATTTTTTTGAAAGACAACAAAGTGATGCTTCTATCTTTAAATTGGATACTGCTATTTTCTGCCAAAAGAGTCTGAAAACACTTCTCAGAAGAGGAAATACAAATGGCTAAAAGGCACATGAAGAGATGCTCAACTTCCCTGGCTATTAGGGAAATGCAAATCAAATCCACGATGAGATATCATCTCACACCCCCCAGAGTAGCCATTATCAAAAAAAACAGAAAATGACAAGTGCTGGAGAGGATGTGGAGAAAGAGGCACACTTATCCACTGTTGGTGGGAATGTCAAATGGTACAACCACTATGGAAGGCATCTGGCATTTCCTCAGGAAGCTGAGTATAGAATTGCCATATGATCCAGCAATACCATTGCTAAGTATATATTCAGAGGATATGAGGACAAGGACACAAACAGACATTTACACACCAATGTTTATAGCAGCATTATTTACAATTGCCAAGAGATGGAAACAGCCCAAATGTCTATCAACAGATGAGGGGCTACACAAGCTGTGGTATATACATATAATGGAATATTATGCAGCTGTAAGACAAAATAATGTCATGAAGCATGTAACAATGTGGATGGACCTTGAGGATGTTGAGTGAAATTAGCCAGAAACAAAAGGACAAAGACTATATGGTCTCACTGATATGAACATTAATGAGTGAACTTGAACAATCTCAGTTAAGAACAGAGGTTATCAGGAGATAGAAATAGGGTAGCAATTGGGTCACTGGAGCTGAAGTAATACAGATTGTGCAAGAGGGCTGATAGTGTGACCTGGGGCCAAGCCAGGCAGAGTCAGGATGAGGCTCAGGACCACCAAATCCTGGAAACTGTATCAGGAGGTTTGGGCAGAAGCCCTCCCTGTGCTTTGGGAGCCCCAGGTTCCCAACTTCACCCCATTATCTCAAAAAGGACTGTGCCCCCATGGCTCCTGGGTGCCACTAAGGAGCATTTCCCGTGGGTCCTGACCAGGAGCAAAACTGAGCTGTGCTGACTTGGCTCAGAAGGATGGGCAGAACAAGCTCTGTGCAATTCTGTTTCCTCTGCTGGCCTCGGTGGGGACATCAATGGAGCCAGAGCTCTCAGAGGAGGTCAGAGTTGAGTCAGGACAAGGAGGAGGCAAGGTCTGTCCCTCTGTAACCCAGGATTGATGGCTGGTCAGGTCTCAGGCTGGGAGAGTGGCTCTGCAAGCCAGGTCAGACAGGTCCAAGAGAACAAGGGAGTCAGGGGAAGCCTGAATGTTCCCCACGCCCACTTGACAGGTTGGTGGTTCTGGCATCAGAGGCTCCCACTGAGCCCCAGTTATTGACAAGGAGCCTCCTGTGGGTCAAGCATCTTACAGACAGCATCTTATCTAATCCTTTCTAACTCCAAAATATACATAAATATTGACCTATCTAAAAGAGGCCATCTGAACCTTGGTGAAGATGGTGAAGGCACTTGCTGAGGCCACTCAGCTAGTAAACTGAAACGGGAATTCAAACTCAGATCCAAGCCTGCATTCTTCCTCCTGCACCCTCCAGTGCTAAGCGAAGCTCTGGTGCTGATAAGTTCCTGGCTTCTGGCTCTGTGGGGAGTGGGGATGGGTACAGCTGACCTGGGCCCCTGGAACAGGGGCTTGTTCCTGTGGCAAAAGCTAGAGCAGCTCTGTCCAACAGAAATACAGTGCACAACACATGAATAATTACACGCTTTAAGTGGCCATATTGCGAAATGTAAAAAGAACAAGTGGAATTACTGCTCTGTTTAACCCGATATATCTAACATCTTATCATTTTCATACATAATCAACAAAATGTAATTAATGATATTGCACATTCTTTTGTGTGTGTGCTAAGGCTTTGAAATCAGTGTGTTCCACACATCTCAGTTTGCACTAGTCACACTTTAAGAGCACAACATTAGCTACTGTATTGGACAGTGTAGGTGGAGAGAAAGGCAGACGGCCTCCAGGCTGTGTGGCTTCATCTGCCCTTGCCAAAAAGCATTTAATATTTTCAGTGTGGTATATTCTTCTGTAAATTTGTCTCCTGCCATCAGATAGGACTATACAGATCCTCATGGATCTCACCGAGAATGCCAGGAAATGGAACTTTGGCATTTTAAACCCACCCTTCAACTTGAGTGTTCTAGTTTGCTAGCTGCTGGAATGCACTATTACCAGAAACGGAATGGCTTTTAAAAAGGGGAATTTAATGAGTTGCTAGTTTACAGTCTAAGGCCGAGAAAATGTCCCAATCAAAACAAGTTTATAGAAATGTCCAATCAAAGGCATCCAGGGAAAGATACCTTGGTTCAAGAAGGCCGATGAAGTTCGGGGTTTCTCTCTCAAGTGAGAAGGCACATGGTGAACACAGTCAGGGCTTCTCGCTCAGCTGGAAGGGCATATGGTGAACACGGCATCATGTGCTGGCTTTCTCTCCTGGCTTCCGTTTTCATGAAGCTCCCCGGGAGGTGTTTTCCTTCTTCACCTCCAAAGGTTGCTGGCTCATGGACTCTGCTTCGTGGTGCTGCAGCATTCTCTGCTCTCTCTGAATCTTATTCCCCTTTTATAGGACTCCAATAAACCAATCAAGACCCACCCAAATGGGTGGAGACATGTCATCACCTAATCCCGTTTAACAACCACTCTTGACTATATCACATCATCCAGGGAGATGATCTGATTACAGTTTCAAACATACAGTATTGAATAGGGATTATTCTACCTTTATGAAATGGGATTTATATCAAAACATGGCTTTTCTTAGGGGGCATACTTCCTTTCAAACCAGCCCTTTGAGCAAATACATTTGAGAGAAATTCAGCAAACACCTCCCTGCCAACATCTACCAGCTCGTCTCCAGCAAAATGTGTATCTCCCTTACCAGTGTCTGATGGGAAAAACGTGCTGGTGTCTGACTTTCAGTACAAAGAGGAAGTCATGGATATAAGCTGTTTACTGCTCTAGTTGTTGTGAACTTTGGTTTTTGAAGTAACACAGAGAGGGATGTCCTAGGTTACCTGCCCCGTCTCATGAGATGCAAAAGAACTTGGCTGCATGTGATACTGGTTTGCTGTGTGCCCCAGAGTAGGATAAATTTAGTGTGTATCAGGTAGTCTGGTCTGCAATATCTGTAAACCCTGTATATTCAGGAAAGTTTAACTCTCAAGTAATCCCTTCCTGTCCTTTAAGACTCATATCATGACCACCTCCTCGGGGAAAACTTTGCAGCAAGTGTCCCTCACCCTGACATGTTCTACATGGGCTCATCACAAGGCCTTCTAGACTGAGGTCCCACAAGGGTGGGAGCGTATCTTCTTTGCCTCTGTCCCCAGGGCCCAGCACAGAGAAGACCACCGGCAATATCAAAATACCATTTAATGTGGTATTTTAATGTACACGTCTGTTCAAGACAGCAGCCTTGCCCACCTAACCAGCAGCCCAGCAGGCCTGTTCTGTCCTTTTTTGTTTACAAAAGCTTTTGCAAGGCAGCCAACACCTGTCCATGCCCAATGGCTAGCTTTCCAACAATCAGTGTGCTGTCTTGCTTAATTGTCTCTAGTAAGGTAGGACTTAAAGTCTGGTCCTTGGAGCACCAGCATCACCTGGGAGTAATTAGAAATGCAGACTCTCCAGCACCCACCGCAGACCCACAATATCAGAATCTTGGGGGTGGAGCCCAGAATCTAGGTGTCAATAAGCTCTCTGGATGATCCTAACGAATATCAGCATTTGAAAAGCCCCTAGTCTAGCCCGTTCCCAAATCATCAATGAGCCAGTCACTCTTGTCCTGTCTGCAGGGGACTAGCATGGCTCTGTTGTGAGGAACAGGGGCTGGAAGGTTATGTTCAGCACAGATGCTGTTACTAAGGAGTGTATATTGTAGGGAAAACCCATATACCTGAAATCCAAGTCCTCCTTTATTGGTTCATCATTCACCCAACCACTGACCAAAGCACCTCTTCTGTGCAAAGAGGATTTTCAGCTTTGTTGCCTGCATGTTTGTAGAAGGCTTATAAAAGGCCAGAGGAGTAAAAGGCAGGCAGACTCTGTTCTGGCCAGTGATTTCACTCCCTTGTGTCTTCACAGGTCTTGGTTTGTTCCTGTTTCATCCCCTTCTACTGTGGCTTAATCCTTCCTTCCTTCAGAGGTGTGGTAAGTCTGCTTTTTGGTAGTTGCTAGTGTTGAGTGCCAGATCCCGGGGGCTTTCCCTTAAAGGTGCGATGGCACAGCTCCTTCCTGCAAGGTACCAAGCTCAATGCCTGCCCCATCCCCACCCCCAGTCCCCAAATATGGAGCCTTGTGCTTCTTGGCCTTTCAAAAGAGAAGCCAAAACTGGCCCCCTTCCAAGCCATCTTGGCAGCAAAAACAACTTTGTGTATAATCAGTTTCCTGGCTACCTGTCAGGTAAGCTGTCTGGTTCACTTCATCTTCATCCAAGTGCCAAAGATAGGTCCTCAATGTCCTAAAGTATAAGATGCTTTCCAATATGTGACACCTGTAAGGAGGAGCTTGATTTCTAGGGAAAATATAACAGTAATGTATTTTCTAAGCCAAAAAAGTCTGTAAGTCTGGCTTCACACAATTTTTGCCTTATTTTGTTCAGCCACTTTGTGTTTGGTCTCCAAAATGTTAGCATTTTACAGATGTTTCTGAACCTATGAGAAGAGTAGCAGAATATTTGATAAAATCCTGTTTGTAGCATAAGCAGAACCAAGTAGCAGAGTGAATTCACATGTGTAAACTACCTACTATGAGCCAAGCATAGTTGATTCTCAATATTCACAGTGTTGGTGTCAATATTCTCAATGTTCTTTGTTCTACAAAGTCTCCAGAACACTGAATGGTCAAAGTTGAACCACCGACCCTAGGGGAACGGGAGGGTTAGGTTCCTGGGAGCTTTTGGTCACAGCAGTCTCTCAGCCTTACCCCTGTGTTATGTGTCTTCCTGTTTGAAGATATGTTATGCATTTTGCCTCCTCCTTAAATTTTGATATAGCAGTTAACTAGGAGGCTGCCCCCCTTCAATCCAATCTGCAAACAGTGTCATTGCCTTCAGGACATTTTAGAGCAATATGTGAACCAGGCCGCTAAATGAAAATTTAAGCAAGTTTATTCTCAATCCCACTGGGGAGGTAGGTAACTGGAATTCTTTAAATTAGGTGTTGTTTCATTAAGGCTGAACTCACAGCCAACAACACTGGAACTCAGTCAGGCCTTAACAAAGCTTCCAGAACACACATTTTCCCCAAAAGTCACATCGCAGCTTTCTTGTTCTCAAGGACACCAGACAGCACTTCAGCATTATGCTAGGGGGGTTGGGGGGGTGCATTTTAAGCAGCACACTCACCAGCAAAATACACAAAAATGAAAAAAAATGGTTCTAAATATATCTTGAAAAGGACACTTGTTTACAGTATGAGAACTGAGACAAGAAGGCCAGGCATGGCCTTCCTGGACCTCAGCTGGGTAAATGCGTAGATCATCTTGTCTGCTTTGCCAATATTGACAAATGACCACAAAAACACTGGGAACCGGAATCCTTGAATAATAAGAATTGACTGTTTTCATAGGCATTATCTTATTCAGTCCTCTTGACTAAAGGGAAATGTGATTATTTATACCATGCGATGGGGGAAGGGGGGACCGAGGATCAGGGACACCCAGGGACTGACCCACAGTTAGGAAGACTGGAGCCTGTGCCCACCCCCTCAAAAAAATGAGGCCTAAATTACTCTACCTGGAAGGCAGCTGGTCTCCTCTGCTCCCAGTCCCAAAAAGAACAGGGCTCCACAGGGCCAGTGACCCGTCCACTGAGTGCTTAATGCTGCTATTGCCATGACTTGACCTAGCCCAGGCAGAGCCCCTCATCCTGTCAGTGACTGCACACAGATGTTTTATTCCTTCCCACAGCTGGGCACCAGGGCACCCAGAAGCCTCCTGTGAATGGCCCTGACTGCCCAGTACTCAGCTGTGGCTCTTCCTCCTGTTTGAGGGTTTCAGTCCCTTTAGAGTTTGGCTCTGTCCTTTTCAGCCCAAGGGTTTGGTCAGAAGCTGCTGGTAGTGTTGGATTTGGTTCAATTCAACAAATAGGCACACTGCTTGGTTGCTAGGCCATGCCGGAGTTGAGGAAACAAGAGTTGAGGTGATCTCCAGGCTGTGGAGTATGCATTGGGTTTGTTCTGGGGTACTTGGCAGCACTCCTTTAATTGGTGGCTGTCAAATGAAAAGGATTCTCTAACCCCACCTACCACCACAGCTGCCAGTAGGAAGTCACAACTGGGGAGTGCTAGTAGCATCTAGTGAGTAGAGTCCAAGAATGCTCCTTAACATTTTTTAGAGCACAGAACTGCCCCAACCACAACTCATCTGACCCAAATGGCCACAGTGCTGAGGTGGAGAAACCCTGTTAACTCTGTACAGGGAGGAGGACATGAAACCCCCTGTCTCAGAGCAGGAAAGCACTTTTATAATTATAATTTAATTGACCAGCAGTGAAACTTTCTGTAAGTTACCCAGATAATTATTTGCAACCATGGTCAAGAACCACAGCATTTGGTGGTTTGCCCTCTTTGGATCATTTTGTTTTTAGTGTGCCTTCCATCCAGATATGGCAGGACAATGTGTAGACTGAGTTCATGATGGTTGGTGCTCCTAGAGAAAGAGGTTGTACAATATATTGTATACCCACACCTAATAAAGAGGAAAGGCTGTACAGCTGAACTAGTTTTCACCTGTAGTTTATATAAATCAGTCATTAATGAGATCCCACCCCACAACTGCCACCCTTGGCTGCAGGAAGCAGGGTGTGGGTCATATACCGGTTACAAAAAGAGATAGCTACTGTATGACCAGTGATAACTGGGATGGAGTTTGACTTATGCCAGATGGAAGACATGTCCCGGGGACAAAGGAGCCCAGAGAAACAAGTGCCTGTCCTGCCTGGGCTTCTACCAAAGGCTCCATGGAGGAGGCAACATCTGAGTTAAGTCCCATAGACTAGAGAGAGTGCTGTCTCCCAGAAGCACAAAGCCCTTTGTTTGACTTCACTGTGGCCCTGCCAGTCAGATGGAGGGCCTTGGGATTTGAAGGCTCCTTCACCACATCTCTGCAGTATTCAGATGATGTTTAAATAAACGGCATTTACAGATTCCGCTCTTCAGTTACCTTATTTGATTTTCTCACAGGCACTTGGAGAGTTATACCTCTGAAGATATTTGGATGCCCTCAGATTCTTGGAAGAACAGAGTACATTCTGTTCAGATGAGCCCTTGTTAGCTAGTTCTTAGAAACAGAAGACTGAACCTCAGTCACATCACCCAGGGCTCAGCACTTTCACATCTGTCTTGCTCAATCCATGCATTAACCCCACAAGGAAATTCTTGTCCCGCTTTACAGATGAGGAAACAGAAGCATGGAGATGTAAACAAGGACCACGTGGCCCTGCAAGGCAGGGCTGGTATCTACCCCAGGAATTTAATGGCCCTAGGGCTCTTCTTCCTCTCATAGGGTTACCTTGTCTGTAAGCATCTATGCCTGTCTTTCTTTTCTGCTTGAACCATAGTGGACCTTTCATTTATCAGGGCATGAAGTTGAACAGAGTTTCTCAACTGTTGCCAGGATGATGTAATTGAAATGGTTGTCTCCCCATTGGGTGGGGGTCACTCCTAGTAAACTAGTTCTATCTGGGGCAAGATGACACCTACAAGTCATCCCAGCTCTTCCAGGCTCTAGAAGCATTAGAACAGAAGCAAATATTAGATATATATATATTTGGAGCTATTTTTCTTGAATACCAAAAGTTGGTTGGACTGTGGCTTGATTTATTGGTCTTCTGGATTACTTTTTGGGTAAATAAAGGCAGTGAGATTAAAAGGACATACAGCCTATCCACACTGCTCACAGATTCTGTTTGCAAATTTGCCTACTCTCTAAAATGTGCTGGTAACTCCAAAAGCAATACTAGCAAGACTTTTGCAGTCATGCACGGCCATGCACAGAGAGGTGAAAGATTTGAGGAGCCCAACGTACAAGTTCCCAGCTGAGGTCAAGCAAGGTGGCATTTGGGGCCCTTGTCTCAGCTGTCATACTGCATCACGTTCTTTTCACCGTCTATTTAGTGCCATGTCTTTTGAATTGTTATGCCTATTTTCAGAGATTTCACTTTTAAAATATCCCCCAAGTGTAGAACCGAAAAGCTATCTAGTATTTCTGAGTGTGAGAAGGCTATGATGAGCCTTACAGAGAAAATATGCATGGTAGATGAGCTTCTCTCAGGCACGAGTTGTTGTGCGCTTGACCACGAGATTTATGTTAGCAAGTCAACGACATAAGTAAGGTGCACTCTAGTTCAGTTGTTCTGTCTTCTAGCTCACTTATTCTTCCTTCTGCTTCTTCAAATCTGCTATTGTGTGTCTCTAGTATATTTCTAATTTGGTCTACTGTATCTTTAATCTCTGTTTTCTACTTAATCTTTCTATTTTCTTTCAAATCCTTCTTTATGCTCTTCTAGTGTCTTCCTGATATCCTTTATTTCCTTTCTGCTTGGATCGTCACATGTGTTGCGGTTTTCTGTCGTTTTCAGGGCATGTGATTATCTTGCAAGTTGATTTTCTTCACTTATCTAAAATTTTGTTTTGAAGGTTTCCTTTTGCACTTGGTTTATCAGCAATTCTCTGCCAAACCAAGGCCTGGATCTCATTTAGGAGGTACAGTTCTACCGAGAGTCTATTAAAGGCTAGGTAGGGGTGCACAGACATTTTGGTGACAGAATGTCTGCCCACTGCATGGAAGACCGGGGCTCAATTCCCGATATATGCACCCCCAAAAATAAAATAAAATAAAAATAAATAATAGTAATTAAATTAAAATATGAAAAAACACAGCTCAACATCAAGGCACCCCAAGATATACTGGGGATGAACTCAGACTGGTACCCACAGATGGGAGAGAAAATTTTAAAATAATACTAATAACATAAAATTTAAAAATTTAAAAATCAATAAAAATATCAATATATTTATCAAAATAAAAATAACAATACTATGAATAAAAAATAAACAGAGATAAAATATGTATTTTAAAAAGCAGAAAAAAATAGAAAAAAAGCTAGGCAGATAGGGCATTTGCTGGCCTGCACTTATTGTTTCTCACCAGCATGTGGTGATCCTGAGGCACCTACTCCCCTCAGGCCCACTAGGCTCAGACCTCAGCTGCGAAGTTGGAGGCCAGTGTGTGCGGAGTGGGGGCTGCACCCAGCCATGGCAGTAAGACAGCGGATCAGCCAACCCACAGAGCCCGGTGAATCTGCCACATACTGCGCCCAACAGGCTGGCTATTCACGACATGGGCCAAGCAAACCACCCCCAGTGCCCAGAGGTAATTGTGCATGGCCAGGCCCACCTCCAGGCTCCCCACAGACGCTGCTCTGGTCACAGGCCCACCAGGAGCAGTTTCTCCAGCCAGCAGCTGGGGCAGCTGGACCAGAGGGAGGTCAGCTCCCTACCATCCATACCTCCCTACATGCCGCTACTCGCCCATAGCAGGAATCACAGCCAATCCAATCCATCTCACTCTCCCCACTCCAATCCCCCAGTGTCTCTCCTCCCCAAGAATCATTGATCACTCACCCCATTGGGACCACAGTCCCAGTCATTCTCTTCCCATCCCCTATCTTGTGCCATGGAGCAGGGGTGAACTCAATCCACCCCACTATGCCATCTAGACCTTCACCTACTATATGAGACCAAAGGCAGAAAAGTTTTTTTATGTCTAGAACCTAAATTTTCAGTAACACATAATCTAAATCAACTTGTCTGGATATCTCATTTAAATAACTCAAAATCCTGGAGTCCAGAACAGGAATGAGACCTTGTAAATTCTGTATAGTTTAATGTAATACCAGGATACGTCTCAGATTGTGGTGGGCTGATAATTAAAAAGTATTGGTAGAGTCCCTTGAGGGTCCAAAGGGGGAAACCCCGGGTACCTTCTCAACCATTGGGGACTTCCAAGAAAATGGGCCAAGCTTGATTTTGAGTCTTGCCCATATGAGACTTGTTTCTGTAGGGGAGAAGCTAAGACCACTGAGAACCAGGCCTAAGAGATGTTTCCAGAAAGCTTCTTTCATTGCTCTCTCTCTAAGTCCAACTCAGCAAGGAAAATCTTTACACTTCACCCTACGTGAGACATGACATTCAGGGATGAAAATCTCCCTTACAGCATGGGGCGTGACGTCTGGTGATGAGTCTAGTCTTGGCACTGTGGGAACACAACGCCTTCCTGACCAAAAGGGGGGAAAGAAGTATAATAAAATAAGGCATCAATGGGCAAGAGAGATCAGTCAAGAGACTACTCTGGAGGCTACTCTTATGCAAGCTTCAGTTACTGCTAATTGCCATGGTCTGCTAAACCCCAACCATCATCACTCCAGTAGACTCTTAATACCTATGGCTCAAACTGAAACTCTATAAAGGCTTCATGCACTAAATTTGCTTTTCTGGAACCTTTAATTGCCAGAGGATTCCTAGGTCAGATAAATCCTGAAACCCTGAAGGACCAGTCCCCCAAGATTATCAAATTGATTACATCCCCTTAGCCCTTTAGTCTCAACACCCATTCTCAACATGAAAAAGTCACAATGAGCATTGCCTAAAAATCCCTATAGATTGGGGGAGGGATAAAAGGAGGAGGAGGAGGTATAACAGAAAAAACAGGATTTAACAAATGATTATGACTGCTGAATCACTGTATTAATATTCATTCTAGCCTTCAGTGTTTTGGAGTAACCAGAAGGAAAAATCTGAGACAGCAGAATGGTAACACATGACAAATTCTGGGATATCTTCTATAACTACTTATTTGAAGTGTGCTTTGAAAATTATTGCTTTTCCTTCTTTGCTTTGCATATATGTTACATTTTACAATAAAAATGATAAACATATTAAATAAGGTGTCTTTAAACAGAAACAAAACAAAGTTGTGGATTGATCTGTTGAAGAAAATGTTGTGAAGGCTTGCAAGAACCTAAGCCTATATTTCTTCAGAAGCAATGTTTTAGTGTTTGCTAATTCACTGTTGGTGGCAACATTATAGAACTGACATACTGTGAGTAACAAAAAGCACACACATGACATGTACCTTGGGGAGCAAGCTACAGGCATTCAGGAGCAGCCCCTGGTCTTTGTACCCTAGGGCTGGAGTGGAGAGTTGAATCAGGTGTCTTGTCAGGGACCACTACCTGGTGTTGGCTACTGGGTCCCAGCACCCAGGTCAGTGCCTGGTCTACATGCTGCTCCCTTACTCAGTGTTCCTTCATTTCACCAGTAGGTGGCTCTGAGTGGTAAGGCAGAAATGAGTACTATCCTGGATGTCAGTCCTGGGTTCAAGTTCCAGCTCTATCACATAATAGTTGTGTGGCCTTGGTCAAGTCACTTACCTTCTCTGTGCTTGATTCCTCAGCTGACAACTGGAGATGATGATAATGATAGCGGTCAAATGGCTGCTATCAAGTCTGACTCTGATGGTACCAAGCTCAGGGCCTGTAACAGTCTAATGAACGGTCAGTGATTAGAAATTAGTTATAACACTTATCTTTCAACTTCATGAATCCAAGTGTGGTTATGGAACACACATAACTGGGGAGTGAGCAAACCAGGAGCTGAACTCACATCTGCCCAATTTTAAAAACCTTCACTTCTTTTTATTACAAATGCCCTTCCTTGGATTTCAGCTAATAACAGTTTCGCTTGTGTTTTGCCTACCCTTGAGTTCAGCTGGTAGGCTGGTAGGTAACTAATGGTCTCTTTTTCAAATCAGCCTGATGGGTTTGTTTACTTATCCCCTCATAGGCATCTGTACCAGGCCAGGGACGAGCCTGGATTTATCTTCAGAAGAGAGAAAGTCAGAGATCACTGCTCCCTGCTGGAAAAACATGAGCCTGGAGGTTTCCTGGGAGGCAGCTGCATTGGAGACATGGTTTATCGGAGATGAGCTGCTGGAGGCACTCTGCTGCAAGCTCATTATAGGTACCAAGTGTTCAGGGGTGGCAACAGGCTAAGAATGTTGTTTTCTGTGGATTTTAGAGAAGAAAATGGTTTCTTTCCTGTGTCTCAGAGGAAGGTTGTGCTGGTTTGAATGGATGTATGTACCCTAGAAAAGCCATGTTTTAATTAAAATCCCATTTCATAAAGGCAGAATAATCCATATTCAATACCGTATGTTTGAATCTGTAATTAGATCACCTCCCTGGAGATTAACCCAATCAAGAGTGGTTGTTAAGTTGATTTAGGTGACGACATGTCTCCACCCATTCGGGTGAGCCTTGATTAGTTTCTGAAGTACTATAAAAGAGGAAACATTTAAGAGAATGAGAGCAATTCAGAGAGAGCAGAGCAGAACAACATAGCCATGAGAAGCAGAGTCCACCAGCCAGCAACCTTTGGAGATGAAGAAGAAAATGCCTCCTGGGGAGCTTCATAAAACAGGAAGCGAGGAGAAGAAGCTAGCAGATGACACCGTGTTCACCATGTGCCCTTCCAGATGAGAGAGGAACTCTGACTGTTTCCCATGTGCCCTTCCACTTGAGAGAAACCCTGAACTTCATCAGCCTTCTTGAACCAAGGTATCTTTCTCTGGATGCCTTAATGGGACATTTCTATAGACTTTCTTTAATTGGGACATTTTCTTGGCCTTAGAACTATAAACTAGCAACTTATTAAATTCTCCTTTTTAAAATCTATTCCATTTCTGGTATATTGCATTCCGGCAGCTAGCAAACTAGAACAGATTCGGTACCTGAGAAGTGGGGTGCTGCTGTGGTTTTCAAATACCAGATATGTTGGAATGGGTTTATTGGATGGATAAGGGGAAGATTTTGGAGGAACTGAGAAGAGAATGATGGAGAAGTCCTGGAGTGCTTGAAGAGACTGTTGGTGTAAATGGAGCCACTGCCAATCTGGACAACGGGGGACACAAAAGGGACAAATTGGAGTCTGCAGAGTGAGAACCATGGAAGCTCAGGTCTGAAGCCAAGAAACCTCAGCCAGGAGAGTGGATCCACCCATATACATGGAGAGAATAAGTCTCCCACCTCATTGCAGTGGAAGAGTTGTGCCACCTCAGGCCTTGGAAAAAGTACAGCACATTCCTTGGGAACTGGGGAGAGCCTGGCTGCCACCAGATGGAGGGACTGAGCGTGTGCCCCAGAAATGGCAGAGAGCCCAGGTGTGGCCCCGATGCCCAGAGAGGGTGGAGCTGAGAAAAAGGTGCTCTCCTCAATGTCTCCCAAGGTTGATTCGGAAAGAGGCGGGCCACTGCACAGGCCCTTGGAAAGGGTGGGACTGCCACTTTGTACAGCTGGAGGATAAATGACTTTCAGACTTTGAAATCCAATGGTGTTTGCCCTGCAGGTTTTCCTTCCAATTTCTTCCTGTTGATCCTGTGATTGTCCCTCCTTTGCATATTGGACCAGTTAACTTGTTTTGAGATTCACCGATCCACAGCCAGAAGAGAATTTTTTGCACTTTAATATTGTTTAAGGTGATGCATGTAGTTGCCAAGTTGACAAGGGGTGGACATGTGGTAGCTAGGTTCAGGTGTCAACTTGGCTAGGTGAAGGTGCCTAGTTCTATTGCTGTGGACATGAGCCAATGGCATGTGAACCTCATCTGTTGCTGATTATATCTGCAGTTGGCTAGGAGGCATGCCTGCTGCAATGAATGATGTTTGATTTAATTGGCTGGTGCTTAAATGAGAGACTCAATGTAGCACAGCCAAAGCAGCTCAGCATACCTCATCTCAGCACTCACAGCTCAGCCCAGGCCTTTGGAGATGAAGAAAGGAACCACCCCAGGGAAAGTTGTTAGAACCCAGAGGCCTGGAGGAAAGGCCAGCAGAGATCGCCCTGTGCCTTCCCATGTAAGAAAGAACCTCAGTTGAAAGTTAGCTGCCTTTCCTCTGAAGAACTGCATGTTAACTAAATAAATCCCCTTTTATTAAAAGCCAATCCATCTCTGCTGTGTTGCATTCCAGCAGCTAGAAAACTAGAACAAAGGTGATACTGCCAAGTCAGGAACAGATGGGTTGGAGAAACCAGAGATTGGCTGAGCTCATGGCCTCCACTTCCCACAGGCACAGGCAGGGTCCCAGGCCACCACCTACCATAGACATAGGTCTCCCACCTGTCCAGGTATCTGGCTGAGTTTCACTTATGATGGGATCATGACCAGAAGGAAAATAAACTCCAGCTGAGCCCATTTTCAGTTCACCTGATAAGGCCCTCACTCCTCCAAGGCCCTCTGCTCCCCTTCCTGTCTGCACCTCTGGCATCTCCTAAGCTCCAACTGTTCTGCACCCATGGGTATTCTGCCTTTGGGCCAGGTTCATTCTTTCAGAGGGCAATTCCAGATATTGCTCTCTGCCCAGTGACCCAAAGCCTCCTTCCTCGAGATGACTCTCCTTATCCCCCTCCCTCCAAATCCAAATTTTGAACCTCCATGGAAAGATGTATCTTATAATGTCACCAAATATTGCAGGAACAGGAAGCTGGATATACAAACCAGCTTCCAAATCAGGTACCTGGAGAAAGTCAAGGATACATCAGGCAAAATTCCTTGCCCTTGAGGCACTAAGCGTCAAATAGATGTGAGCATCTGTCCAGGATAGTAGGATTTGAGGTACTGTGAGGTGACCATTGGAAATGAAAGCTATGAGGCTGGGTGGGTCACAGTGACTCAGCAGGCAGAGTTCTCGCCTGCCATGCCGGAGACCCAGGTTCGTTTCCCAGTGCCTGCCCATGCAAAAAAAAAAAAAAAAAAAGCTATGAGGCTCTAGGAAGGAGATCAATCTAGATGTGGGATACAAGGAAAAGGGTATATGAGGAAAATGTTCACATATTCCTCCATAAATATTTGTCAGTGTAAAAGAGAATTGTTCATTGGAAATGTGGCAGTCATTTTCAGGCTGTTCTGCCTGTGTTCCCATTTGATCTTGACCAGCCCTTGCTGTGGGAGAGACCTGCCTATTTCTTATAGTAGAATGCTTCTGACCCTTTTGGCTCTGACTTAGCTCACTAGGGCTTCTAGGTCAGACACTACAAACTAGTTGCCTTCATCAACAGGAATTTGTTGTCTCACGATTCTGGAGGCTAGAAGTCTGACACCAGACTCTGTAGCACTCCTGCAATCCTCTGTCATTAGCAATCTCTCTCTCCTGTGTCGGCCCCTTTGCCTTCTACTTCCATATCCAGTTTTCCTGACTCTTAAGGACTTCAGCTTTATTGGATTAAGGTGGCCCTCACTCCCTTTGGGCACCTTAACTAGTAACAGCATCTTCACACCCACAGTACCGGGGTTTAGGACTTGAACATGGCTTTTGTGGGGGACATGATTCAATCCCCAATATGCTGCTGGTACAATTTCATGTACTAGTAGGGTAAAAGGGTTTTAACACTGGGGGATCATATCTTACATAGAGAGAGCCAACTACTTTTTCAGTTCTGCATGAAACAATGAAAGACAGAGGCGGCTACATGAGCAAGATGTGGGACTTCTTCCCCCTGAGGATAATGTCCCATGTGATGCTGCCCTGCACACTGCCTGTGGAGTGTGTGGTTGCTCTAGTCCAGAGGTGAGAATTTCATGTGCTCTGTGTCTTCCTCAGGCTGATGAGAAGATGAAATGAGATAATACAGGTCAGGCCCTTAGGCAGGTCATGGCTCCTGGCCCAGAAGAACAGACAGAGTCCCCACTGATAGGAGTTAGCGTATATGGAAGGCCCCAGAAAGGAATCTGCCTGTCCTCCTGGCAGCCATGAGCACCATGTCACCTGGCACAAGTTCAGAAACTGAACTGGAGACTCGCGGAACTGGCCATAGCTTCAGGCAGCATCTGCTCCAGCCCCTCATTATCATCTGGGGAAACTGAGGCCCAGTGAGGTCACAGAGCTACAAGGGCACAGAGCTAACTAGAACATTAAATCACATTAATGTGATAGAGTGCAGACAATCCCTTTTAATAATTTGTTCATGTGATTCATAATCAGCAAGGGTAATGAAAAGATTAAAGTAAGAAGTTCTTAGAACTCATAATTTTGGATCCCTCAAGAACAGGGTGGCTGAATGGTCAGGCACATGGCTCAGGGGTCAGTTTGTCCTGCTTCAAATCCTGGTTTGACCACTATGTAACCCAGGATATCTGAATTTTCCTCTCTGTGCTAGTTTCTCCAACTAGAAAACAGAGGTGTTCTCCCACTCTTTACGGCTATGTAGACTATGCCCATTCTAACTTTTTCATGTTGGAAAGGGCTGTCAATAATATGGCATAGAGGTATAGAACTAGATGATGTTCTGGAGAGTCTGGCCCCTCCAGGTTTCATCATTTACCTGGGCTAAGAACCTTTATGGAGGTTGTAGATTTCTGGAATGTAGCCATAGTGCATGGAAACTTTGCAGAATCTCAGATAAAGCCCTAGGTGTTCTTTAGGTTTTCAGGAATGTAAGCTCAAAGGAGAAGGTAGAGTTACAACAGAGAAGAGAGGACTTAACAAATGAGTATGACTGCTGAATCATTATATTGATATTTCTTTTAGTCTCCTCCCCTTGGTTAATTTCATTACCACAGACTTAGCTGCCTCTGCCCCACAATCCACTTCCCAGGGGAAGGTCAGGCATTTACTGAAACCTGTCATGTGTAGCCTTTTTCCCACTGGGTGCTGAGAGTCTGTGCAGGGCAGGGGTCAGGCCTTTCCGATACCTTCTCTTGCTGGGCTCACACATGACCAATTAGGGTTTGAAGACAGGGTAGATATCTTGACCACAAGATGCTTTCCATCCTCTGCCATCTTATAACACTTCTCTTTAAGACAGGTAGAAACCAGAAAAGCTCAGGACTTTTTCCTTGATTTCCATGTAAATCCCTTGAGCTTCCCTGTATCAAAGTGTCTAACTTTGTTTTACGGCTTTCTGTTAGGCTTATGTTTGGTGTGAAATTGCAAATTCACCTTCTGGGAAATCATCAGATTAGGGTAGGAGGTGACTCTGACAATTTACCCACACTAAGGGTACTGTTATAAGACATCTGCATTTAATTTGGGGTTGTTATTTTATTCTTTTTGTTTCTTGGCTTGTTTTCCTGTCAACAGAATGAACTGCTCACCCATGTGTGTGCATGTGTGAGCATGTTGCTAATGGTGTAGCGTGAAAACCAGGAACGAGGCCGCAGGCCTCCAGAAACATTCCGCGAAGTTAGAAGAGGCTGAGACTAAGGATCTGTAGTTTCGGGAAGCAGGTTTTATTTGCTATGGCCATAGGGCTCAGTGAGTAACCTCTGAAAGTCTGAGCCCCGAACAAAAGGCAACCTTAGCTTTTATAGACTCTTTGACATGTTAAAGACAAGGTAAACAAGTGGCTGATTTAAGTTGAGAATGGCCCAGAGCTGAACCGTTGAGGGGCCCCCACCCCAGGAATGTCTTCTTTTGCCTATGTGCATCTTCACCAGTTCCTGAAGGCTAGGGGAGGGGGTTTCTACACCTGGAAATGTGCCTTATCTCACTTGCCTGTAAGGAGAGGGGGTTTGGGGATTTTCTACAGAGAGCACAGCTAAACCAGAAAGAGGGGAAGGCCTGCCTGGTACAATGGTCTTGCTTTTATTCCTTCAGGCTTGTGATGTCCTCATGTGTATGGGCATGCTTCTGTGTGTGTGTGTGTTCACATGTAAGTGTGCTAATGGTGCTTTGGGTTTTATCCTCACAGTCTGGTGATATACTTTCTGTATATTCTTGATGGTATGCAGTGGGTAACCACTCAGGTTTATTCTCTAGTGAGGGCTCGTCTGCTTCCCACTTCCAGGTAAATCACCTGACTGTGACTGTTGGGACCACACAGGCACCCCTTTCTTCTTATCAAGACACCATGATATTTTAGAAACCATTTGTTGACCACCTAAATGGCAGTGAGGACCCTGTCCTTTAGTGGAAGGAACCTCTGTCTTGGGATGACAGCTGAGTAAATTAGGTCATGGTGCTGAAAATGGTAAACAGCACTGCACAGAGTGCCCACAGAGAGATGTGGGAAACCTTCCATAGGAGGAATCCCTCTTAGCCCAGTCTTGACAGCAGAGTAGGATGATAAAGCAAGGGAAGGACATCTCAGGCAGAGGGAGCAGGATGAAAGTCAGGGAGTGTCAGATAGACTGAGATTTGCTTATAGGAAGCAGCCCTGGATACCTGCAGCTCAGAGAGGAAGGTGTGGCAGGGGCCAGGTGGGGCTTCTCAGCATGGGCCAGGGGGAGGCAGCAAATGTGGATTCCCCTCTAGGGGTAGAACCTGGCAACATACACCATTAATGCTGCCACTTTCTAAATTCAGACAACTGTTATACATGGCAGGAAGGCCCCTATGATGGTTTAGGGATAGAATCTTATAAAAATCAGGAAATGGGACTTTGTTGCTGTCATCATTGTTTTCGGTATTATTTTAAGGCACAGGAGGGTTCACAACAGGGGAGTATGAGGATTTAGTTTGCATTGGGAAATTGAGGGTGGACTACAGGGGGTCTGCCTAGTAGTAGGAGCCCCAGCAAGAGGGCTATTACAATGGCTGGGCAACTAAATAGAATTTACAGGCCTGGGGAGGCTTATAGACTTCAGGGACAGAAGATGGTATCAGCTGCCACCTTGGGGTCATTGTATTCTGAGGGTGTGGGAAGAGCTAGGCTTTTCATTTCAAATAGATTCCCTCAGGGCATTTTCTTCCTTCATCTCCAAACATCAGGGTCTCATGTTGGCTCTGTCGGCACTGAAGTTTTTTTCCAAAATAGTTCCTTCTTAAAGGGCCCCAGTAAGTGACCCCACTTTGAATGGGTGGAGCCACATCTCCATGGAAACCACCTAATAAACTGGTCCCACCCACAATTGGGTGGGCCACATTTCCATAAAAACAACTTAATCAAAGAGATCCAACCCAACAATACTGAATGATGATTAAAGAACATGGCTTTCCTGGGGTACACAATAGTTTCAAACCAGCACATTCTGTTTCACAGCCATCTTAATGGACTGTCCAGTGTGAGGGCACTAAAATGACTGGTATTTGAACAGCTAGGGGTCTTCCTGGCTAGGAACTGAGATGGCCTTTGTCTTTGTGTACTCCTGAGTTTTGGGGATGGAGGTGGCAGCAACCAGGATATTCATCCTCTGGGAACGGAGACAAAGAACCAAAGGCAGAGGGCACAGATTAAGATTAAGAACATGTCTTTTGTCTGGGGACAGCATTCAATCTTGTGAGAAAGGAGAATATAAACTCCTTTGTCTTGAATGTGACTCGAACCCTGGTGCAAGGTAGGTGTGCAGTAAATAAGTGCTGGATGCAGAAATGATGAACCAACATATGAATTCTGGGTACCAGTGAGCTGACTCAGGGCCCAGGAGATCAAGTGCAACCCAAGGCTAGGTTAGGGCCAAGTAGCCCTAATGGGAGGTGCTGTGCTCAGTACAGAAGATGAATGAGGCATGAGGGACCCTGGCAGAACTGGGTGTGGGAGAGACATTTCCCCAGGACAATACCATGGCTATGTCCTCCCAAGACTGGTCAGCTGCAGATTTCAGCATGTACTCTGGAGTCAGGGAGAAAGCAAGCAGCCTGGTTGCTGGACCCATGCCAGGAGTCCTTTGGGGCTCCTGCTGTCTTCAAGTGAGGAAAATAGTGTCTTGGAGCTGGAGGTGGAGGGATAGGAGTGGCGGGGTGGGAATGGCAGGGTTGGGATATACTTGGAAGGTGAAGCCAGCAGGATGAAATAAGTTAACACATGTAAGCTGTTTGGCACAGATGCCAGCACAGAACAAGCAGATTTTCTTTCCCCAAATAATCTTCTTGTTGCTCTTGTCTCTTTATTCTTCTGTGGAGTATGCCTGTGGAAGTGCTCAATAGCTTTAGCTATCATTGTTATCATTATTAGCACCTTGGGTTTTTTTCTTACAGCCATCTGTTTTTCTGTACTTGGGGAAGAGGTAGTAATGGCTTTCTCTAGAGCCACATTTTAATGATAGGAAGGGATTTGTTGGCCCAACTTTTAAGAAGTCAACCAGTGGACAAGTCAATTGCAGTCAAGGGGACCCCATGCATTGGGGAGGGGTTGGAATTGGGAGAGCAAGGATGGGTCCTTTCCAAGAAATGGGAGCACATGGGCAGGCCATCCTGAGCATGGATGTAGGGTTGGCCATGTGGAGAGAAGACATCTGTGGGCAGAGATGGACAGAGCTTGCCCAAAGGTGCTGTCATAAACACGAGGCCCAACACCAAACTCAAACCAGAGGGTGAAGGGGTGACAGCCCTGAGGCTGGCATGGGAGGCAGCAGGAATGGTGAAGGGATCCTTGGGGAACAGGTGAAGTCAGAGCAAAACAGAGGAAGGGACAGGAGATCAAGCCACCCCTCCCATGGCCTCCAAGACTTGGGGTTCAACTTCATTAAAGGAACCATGATCAAAACTGAAACTGCATTTCCACCTCTGATTGGACCAGATTAGCACTCTCCATAAACCACATCCTCAGGAATACTGGTATTCCTGCGGATGTTACTAGGTGGCTTTCATCAGTTAGGATAAGCTAGATTCTACTTTGTTAATGAAAAACTCTGGAAGGTTTACTTCTCACTCATGCTCCACGTCCATTAGACCTGCTTTAAATTGTTTTCATACCCAGACCTACCATTTGTCAGAATCATGGATCACCATGGTGGTGTAAAGAGAGTATGATTCTTAAAGGTCTTCACCAGAAGTCACATATATCCCTTCTGCTCATGATTTGTCCACCAGAGCAAGTCACATAACCAGGGTCAGGAAAATGTAATTCTACCATGGGTCCAAAATAGAAAAAACAACTACTGGTGAACAGAACCACTGAAGGCCACAGATAGCCTCAAAAACGGAAATAAGAAAAGCCTCTAAGATGTAATAAACCCAAGAAAAACAAGTTAAGACAAATTCAACACAGATATCTACCGCAGGGCTTCTCAGAGCCTTTAATACACTGATGTACACTGTGCCCCTCAGAGACAGTGTTCACTTGGGGGTAAAGCCTATGACTTTGTTTTGCTGATGTCCTCTCCCACTGTGGCCTGGTGACCGGCACACAGTGGACTCTCACACATTTGGCTCATGCTCTTGTGATCTGCAGGACAACCTCATGGCTGAATTGTAGAAGAGGCATACTCCACAGAAGAATAAAGAGACAAGAGCAACAAGAAGATTATTTGGGGAAAGAAAATCTGCTTGTTCTGTGATCATGGTGTGCTGGGCCCCACACCTTATCTCATTCAATCCTCAGTGTAACATTCTGCCTTAAGAACTCCTATCTTCCCTGCTTCACAGACTGTGAAAGTGAGACTCAGGAATGAATTTTGAATAATCGTCCAGCTTATATGACTTGCGCTTAAAATCTGTCAATGTCCATATTCTTTGGAAATCCCTGTCAAAGTTTACACACCTAAAATCACCTCTGAATATGAACGAGGATCTGTGAGAACATAAAAGCCCTCCTCTAGTGGTCAGGGGAATATGTCCTGGCTCCCAGAAGCTGGGTATGTGGGTACTAAGCCAGGCACTGGATGGCTGGCAAAGTTCCTGGCTGTGGAATTGCTCATAAACAAAACAGAGGGTCCTGCCAGGAGCAGCAGGGCAGTGTTTGAACTCCCTTCAGGCAGATATACGGCAGCTTAAGCCTTTTGTGCATGCCAGATCCTCACACTCCACTCCTTTAAAAATCACCTGAAGAAGGGAATCCAGAATGGGGAGGCTTCTGAGACATCACCCACTTTAGCCCTCTCTGCCCAATCCCTGTAAATCTGAGCAGCATTTGGAGGTGATAATGAATGTGGTGTGTGTCAGACACTCCTGGGTTCAGGTATCACCTCACCTGCAAGCTGTGGGAGTTGGGATGAATCCTTTCCTCTCTCTGAGCCTCAATTTCATCCTCTCTGAAAGGCTGGCAGTAACAGTTCCCTCCTTACTGTAATGGGTAAATGAGACCATTTATCAAAAGCACTTCGCACGGTTCCTGCTCACAGTTCCAGGTATAGCAGTGCCCAGGTTCTCTCGGAGCCTGGCACAACTTTTCATATATTAACTCAGTGATCTTCCAAGCAAATCCATGAGGCAGAGACTGTCACTACCTTCATTTTATGCAAAGGAAATCAGCCCAGAAAGTTGCGGGCCTTGCCCAAAGCCACACAGCTTAGAAATATTAAAACCATGACTGAAATTCATAGATCTATCTGTAAAGCCTATTTTCATAACTGTTCAATGGGAACTCATCTCCTGCTACCCTGACAATTGACTATTCGGTATGTGATAAAACTCTGCAGATGCTCAGAACCTATTACTTGATATTGTGAAATATAATCAGATTACTTTTTAATCGTGGTAGAACTGGCCGACAACTTAGCAAGCCTGTTCCATTATTTTTCTGGGGAGAACACTGACACTCAGAGAGGGTGTGACTTGCCTAGGCTCCCATAGCTAATCGCTGGCCCAGTTCTTCTACTTCCTCACAGTGCACATTACTGCCACCTTCTTCTCTAGCTGTATTAGTCAGGGTTCTCTAGGGAAACAGAACCAACAGGATATATCTGTGAATATGAGATTTTATAAAGGTGTCACACACAACTGTGGAGATGTACAAGTCCAGATTCCATAGGGCAGGCTGCAAGCTGACAGCTCCAATGAAGGTCTTCAATGAATCCCCCAGGAGAGGCTGACTGGCTGAAGTGGAGAGAGAGATTCTCTTTTCTGACTTCTCCTGTAAAGACTTCAGCTAATTAGATTAAACATCACTAACTGCAGGAGACACTTCCCTTGGCCAACTGCAAGTGTAATTAGTCATGGGTGCAACCAACATGCTGATGATTTGATAAACTAGTCTTCTGATTTTTTTACTCAGCTATGAAGTGTCCTTATAGTAAAGGTTAGACCTATGCTTGCTTGACCAGACAGCTGGGCACCATCACTTGGCTAAGCTGACACATGAACCCAAACCACAACACTAGCCATGCCCAGTCTGTGCAGCCTGTTCCCCACGGTTGGCCCTGCATACCTTTCTCCATTCATGGGAGGCTTTGCATTACTGTGGAACATTTGTTACAACTGATGATAGCACAGTATCATATCTGCACTATTAATTTAAAATCCATGGTTTTCACCATCAAGGTATCCCCTGATACTGTGTCAAACTTTAAGGACACCCAAATCAATAGGCCATGTCCTTGATACTGAGGCTTACTCTAGTGAAGCTTATGTAGGTAGTGGAGAAGCTTAGACTTCCTATAAGCATGCCTAGGAGTTACTTCTGGAGGACATCTATTGTTGCTCAGATGTGGCCTCACTCTCTCTAGGCCCAACTCTACAAGTGAAATCACTGCCTCCCCCGCCTACGTGGGAAATGACATCCAGGGGTGAGTCTCCCTGGTGACATGGGAGATGATTCCCAGGGATGAATCTGGCCCTGGCATGTGGGATCATCAATTTCATCTGGACCAAAAGGGGGAAAAGAAGTGTAACTAATAAAGTATCAGTGGCAGAGAGAGTTCAAATAGAGCTGAGAGGCTACTCTGGAGGTTGTTCTTGTGTAAGCTTCAGTAAGACCTTGCTACCTATCATAACCTGCCAAACCCCAACCAGGACCATTCCAGCCAATCTTAAAGAACATGAAGGGCAATATATAAGATTCCAGAAGGGTTCCATGTACTAGAGTAACTTTCCAGAAATCTACAACCTATAGATGGTCCCTGGCCCAGATAAGTCCTGAAACATAGAGGGCCTAGCCTCTCCAGAACATCATATATTTCCATCTCCCTACCCCATACTAGTGACAGACCCTTCCAATATGAAAAAATTAGAACGGCCATAGCCCAAACACCCCTAAAGAGAAGATGGAAAGATCAAAGGTGATGGTGGAGTTATACAGTGAAGATATAACTTAACAAATGAATATGAATGCTGAAACATTAAATTGATATCTCTTTTAGTCTCCAGTATCTTAGATCAGTTAGAAGTAAAAAACCTAAAATTGTGGAACTGTAACCCATGTCAAACTCTGAAATATATGTTCTACAACTAATTGTGGTGCTGTGCTTTGAAATTTATTGCTTTTTTGTATGCATATTATTTTTCACAAGAAAAGAAGGAAAAAAGTCTAATGTGATGATAAAAAATATATATTTAAGCTTTCTAGCCTCCTATATTCTGGAGCAGCTAGAAGGAAAAAAATATGAGAGGATCGTATGGTAGCCCAAACTCTGGCATCTGTCCCGTAACTACTTGTTGAAGAGTGCTTTGAAAACCATTGCTTTTTTATTTCTTTGCTTTGTATATTTGTTATACTATACAATAAAAAAGTAAAAAAAAAAAAAAAATCCATGGTTTAACTTGGGGTTCACTGTGTAGTGTAGTTCCATGGATTTTTTTAAAGATTTCATTCTGTTACTATATATACAATATTACAATTCCCCTTTTAATCATATTCACATCTATATTTTAGTTAAGTGCAATCATAATGGATAATGGTTATGCTACCATCACCATCATCCATTACCTAAACATTTCCATTATTCCAAATAGGAAACCTGTACATTTAAAGCCTTAACTTCCCATTTCCTATGCCTCCAACCCTCATCCCCTGGTAACCTATATTCTAAGTTCTGACTCTAAGAGTTTGCTTGTTCTAATTATTTTAAAACAATGAGAGCATATAATATTTGTACTTTTCTGTCTGGCTTATATCATTCGATATGAAGTCTTCAAGGCTTACCCACATTGTTTCATGTATCAGGACTTCATTCTTTTTATGGCTGAAAAATATTCCATTGTAGCTACAAATCACATCACATTTTATTTATCCATTCACTGGTTCGTGAACACTTGAGATACTTCCATTTTTTTGGCAATTGTGAATAATGCCATTATGAACATCAGTGTGCAAATATCTGCTCAAGTCCCTGCTTTCAAGTCTCTTGGGTACATGTCTACTAGTGGGAATACTGGGTCATATGGTAATTCTTTATCTAACTTTCTGCAGAACCACCAAACTCTTCCACAGTAACAGCACCATTTTCTCTTGTCAACAGAAATGAATGAGTGTTCCTTTTTCTCCAAATCCTCTCTAATTCTGGTTATTTTCCGTTTTTTTTTTAATAGCAGCCATTATAATTGGTGTGAAATGGTATCTCATTGTGGCTTTGATTTTTATTTCCCTGATGTCTACTAATATTGAACATCTTTTCATATGCTTTCTGGCTATCTATATATCTTCTTTGAAGAGATGTTTATTCAAGTCTTTTGTCCATTTTTAATTGGGTTGTTCATCTTTTTAAGTTCAAAAATTTCTTTATATATTCTGGATTGTAAAACATTTCTTGGTATTGTAATTTATTCTAATAAATTGTATTTTTAAAGTAAAAAAAGACCCTTTATCAGATATGTTGTTTCCAAATATTTTCTCCCAACATGTAGGCTGTCATTTAACTTTCTTCATAAAGTCCTTTGAAAACAAAAGTTTCTAATTTAGATGAGATTCCACTTATCTATTTTTTTTTCATTGCTTGGGCTTTGCAAGACTTTGTTAAGTCTAAAAAATCATTCCCTGAGGTCCTGAAAATATTCTCTAAGTTTCCTTCTAGAGGTTTGAGAGTTCCAAGATAAGATCTTTAATTATTTTGAGTTGACTTTTATATATGATGTGAGGTAGAGGTCCCTCCCCCTTCAAATGTAGATCCAGTTTTCTGAGAACCATTTGTTGAAGAGATTATTCCTTTGCCACCTTGTCAAAAATCAATTGGCGGGTGCATGGGTGGTTCAGTGGTAGGATGCTTGCCTTCCATGCAGGAGGCCCAGATTCAATTCCCGGATCATGCACCCAAAATAAGAAAATCAATTGGCCATAAGTGTAAGGGTTGATTTGTGAGCTCTTAATTCTATTCCATTGATCCATGTAGCTTTCACCAGTACCATGCAGTTTTGATTATTGTGGTTTGTAATAAGTTTTAAGATCAGGAAGTCTGACTCCCCCAACTTCATTCTTCTTTTTCAAGTTGGCTTTGGCTATTTGGAGTCCCTTACACTTTCATATAAATTTGATGACTAACTTTTCCATTTCTGTAAAGGTTATTGGGATTTTGACTGGGATTGCATTGAATCTATAAATGGCTTTGGGTACTACTGACATCTTAATAATCTTTAGTCTTCCAATCCATGACCATGGAACATCCTTCCATTTATTTAGATCTTAGCAATGATTTGAAATTTTCTATGTACAAGTCCTTTACATCCTTGGTTAGACTTATTCCCAGATATTTGCTTCTTTTAGTTGCTATGGTGAATAAAATTTTTTTCTTCATATCCTCCTTTGATTGTTCAATCGCTTGTATATAGAAACACCACTGATTTGGGGGAGTTGACCTTGTACACCTCTATGTGGCTAATTCATTTATTAGCTCTAGTAGCTTTGCTATAGATTTTTCAGGACACTCTCTATATAGGATCATTTCATCTGAAAATAGTAACAGTTTTACTTCTTCCTTTCCAATTTGGGTGTCTTTCAATTTTATTTTTATTGCATAATTGCTCTGGCTAGAATTCCACTACATGTTGAAAAACAGTGGTGACAACTGACATCCTTGTTTTATTCCTGATATTAGAGGGAAAGCTTTCAGTTCTTCACTACTAAGCGAGATATTAACTGTGGGCTTTTCATATACGCCCTTAATCATGTTGAAGAAATTTCCTTCTATTCCTAGTGTTTTTATCATGAAAGGTTGCTGTATTTTGTCAAATGCATTTTCTGAATCAATTGAGATGATCATGTGATTTCCCCTTTCATTATGTTAATATGCTGTATTACATTAATTGATCTTCTTATGTTGAAACAACCTTGAATACCAGGGACATATCCTACTTGATCATGGTGCATATTTATTTAAATATGTGGTTGGATTCAGTTTGCTAGTATTTTGTTGAGGATTTTTGCATCTATATTCATAAAAGATATTGGTCTGGATTTCTGGGCCAAGATGGCGGCTTAACTAAATGTGCACATTTTAGTTCGTCCTCCAGAACAACTACTAAATAACCAGAAACAGTACAGAACAGCTCCTGGGGCCATGTCAGTGACCGGACACACAGTGCACCCCAGTCTGGACCAGCTGGACCGGCTGCGAGCCCCCCCCAGAACCGTGAGTTCCCAAAGCCGCCACGGCCAGCGCCCCTTCCCCACAGGCTGCTTCCCAGAGGGGAAAGGAAAGAGACTTTACCAGCAGCAGGGGCTGAGCCCAACCAAATGCCAACTGTGGAATTAATTAACAAATTCTGACAACTAAAAATAGGCCCCCAGCTCAGGTGAACCTGGTAAAAGCAGAGGTTGCTGATTTTTTCCCTGGCGCCAAGGGGGCAGGGCTGACAGAAAAAGAAAAATAAAAAAGAAACAGAGGTTTTTGTGCCTTTGTTTCTACAAAGGCTTGACTGCCTTTGGATACAGTGGCAGGGCTTCTCAGGCTGCAACTGCCCCAGGCATAGGCAGAAACAAGCTCATTTGAGGGCTTGTCTGGATCCTGTACCTTCCCCAGGGGACGGGTGAAGCCCAACTCAGGTGGAATCCCTCCCTCAAGGAATTCAGACACCAGGGCTTGTTGATTTGAAGCCATTAAAACCAGCGTGCAACCTCTCCTCTGTCTCCACCATGTCCCCCACCAAAGTTAAAGGTACCACATCATCTTATGCTGGTGAGACCTGCAGGCAGACAAGTGCCATATGCTGGGCAAGATAATAAAAACAAAGTCCAGAGACTTCACAGAAAAAGTCTTTCAACCTGCTGGGTCTCACCCTCAAGGAAAACCGACACAGGTGACTCTTTGCTCCTGATAGGAGGCCAGTTTGGTCTGGGAAAATCTGGCTGGAGACTATAATATCTACGTACACCCTCCTAAGGGTGGGGGGGGGGAAGGCACCATACAAGCAGGGCAAGAAACAAGAAAAGAAGAACTGAAAAATTCTCCTCTGTTAAACAAAACCTAAGCTAGAGGTCCAGAAAAAGCTGAACTGAATGTCAAAGAACAGATCAACAACAAATTCATCCAGCAAGAAAACCCTAGGTAAAAGAAGTGAAAGCAATCAACAGAATAAATTAATTAAGGTAATTAAATGCCTAGACGCCAGCAAAAAATAACAAATCACACTAGGAAAATTGAAAATATGGCCCAGTTAAAAGAACAAACCAACAATTCAAATGAGATACAGGAGTTGAAACAATTAATTCAGAATATACGAACAGACATGGAAAACCTCATCAAAAACCAAATCAATGAATTGAAGGAGGATATAAAGACGGCAAGGAATGAACAAAAAGATGAAATCAAAAGTCTGAAAAAACAAATCACAGAACTTATAGGAATAAAAACATGGTAGAAGAGATGGAAAAAAACAATGGAAACTTACAATGGTAGATTTCGAGAGGCAGAACATAGGATTAGTGAACTGGAGGACAGAACATCTGAAATCTGACAAGAAAATATAGGGGAAAGTATGAGCAGGGACTCAGGGAATTGAATGACAATATGAAGCGCACAAATATAAGTGCTGTGGGTGTCCCAGAGGGAAAAGAGAAGGGAAAAGGAGGAGAAAAACTAATGGAGGAAGTTATCACTGAAAATTTCCCAACTCTTATGAAAGACTTAAAATTCAGATTCAAGAAGTGCAGCATACCTCAAAGAGGACAGATCCAAATAGACGCACTCCAAGACATTTACTAATCAGAATGTCAGAGGTCAAAGAGAAAGAGAGTATCTTGAAAGCAGCAAGAGAAAAGCAATCCATCACATGCAAGGGAAGCCCAATAAAACTAGGTGTAGATTTCTCAGCAGAAACCATAGAGGTGAGAAGACAGTGGGATGATATATTTAAATTATTAAAAGAGAAAAACTGCCAACCAAGAATTCTACATCCAGCAAAATTGTCCTTCAAAAATGAGGGAGAAATTAAAACATTTTCAGACAAAAAATCACTGAGAGAAATTGTGACCAAGAGACCAGCTCTGCAAGAATACTAAAGGGAGCACTACAGACAGATACGAAAAGACAGAAGAGAGAGGTGTGGAAAACAGTGTAGAAAGGAAGACTATGAGTAAAGGTAAAAAGAAGGAAAATTAGATACGACATGCAAAATTAGATATGAAATATAAAATCCAAAAGGCAAAATGGTAGAAGAAAGTACTACCCATGCAGTAATAACACTAAATGTTAATGGATTAAACTCCCCAATCAAAAGACACAGACTGGCAGAATGGATTAAAAAACAGGACCTATCTATATGCTGTCTCTACTCAAAGGACATGAGGGCAAGGACACAAATGGACATTTGCACACCAATGTTTATAGCAGCATTATTTACAATTACCAAGAGATGGAAACAGCCAAAATGTCCATCAACAGACAGGTGGCTAAACAAACTGTGGCATATACATACGATGGAATATTATGCAGCTGAAAGACAGGATAAAGTTATGATGTATGTAAAAACATGGATGGACTGTAAGGACATTATGCTCAGTGAGATGAGCCGAAAACAAAAGGACAAACACTATATGGTCTCACCGATATGAACTGACATTAGTGAATAAACTTAGAATATTTCATTGGTAACAGAGACCATCAGGAGATAGAAATAGGGTAAGACACTGGATAATTGGAGCTGAAGGAATACAGATTGTGCAACAGGACTAAATATAAAAACTCAGAAATGGACAGCACAATACTACCTAACTGTAATACAATTATGTTAAAACACTGAATGAAGCTGAATGTGCGAATGATAGAGGGAGGAGGGCTGGGGGCATAAATGAAATCACAAAGAAAGACAGACGAAAAAGATTGAGATGGTATAATCTAGGACTGTCTAGAGTGTATAATGATAGTGACTAAATGTACAAATTAAAAAAATGTTTTTGCATGAGGAAAAACAAAGGACTGTCATTACTGCAGGGTGCTGAAAATAGATGATAATTAATATTTTAAAATTTCAACTTATGTGCGAGACTAAGGCAAAAAATGTTTATTTGGTACAAAATTTATATTTTAACTAGTGTACCTCCTAACATAACTTATGTAGATAGTTGGTTGAACTATCTACATAAGTACATGGAACAACATAAGTACATGGAACCTTGAGTAGGACATGAGATTTTGTTGGTTTGTCCAGAGTGATGCCCCGATGAATCCCAGTGGTTCCACTGATTTGATCAGTGAGTGGAAAAGTATTTGCAAAGTCCCCTTCGGAGAATGGTGAGAACAGGGGAAAATTCAACCTCCCCAAGTGGAATTCTTGATATTCTCACAAGCAGTGTGGACAACCAAAGCTATAGGCTGAGTCCCCAGTCTTGGGGTTTGTTCATATGAAACTTAACCCCACAAATGATAGGTCAAGCCTACTTAAAATTAGACTTAACAGTCACCCCCAAAAGAACCTCTTTTGTTGCTCAGATGTGGCCTCTCTCTCCAGCCAACACAGCAAGCAAACTCACCACCCTCCCCCTATCTATGTGGGACATGACTCCCAGGAGTGTGGACCTTCCTGGCAACGTGGGACAGAAATCCTAGAATGAACTGAGACTCAGCATCAAGGGATTGAGAAAACCTTCTCGACCAAAAGGGGGAAGAGTGAAATGAGACAAAGTGTCAATGGCTGAGAGATTCCAAACAGAGTAGAGAGGTTGTCCTGGAGGTTATTCTTACGCATTAAGTAGTTATCACCTTGTTATCCAAGATGTAGTGGAGAGGCTGGAAGGAACTGCCTGAAAGTGTAGAGCTGTGTTCCAGTAGCCATGTTTCTTGAGGATGACTGTATAATGATAAAGCTGTCACAATGTGACTGTGTGATTGTGAAAACCTTGTGTCTGATGCTCCTTTTATCTACCTTGTGAACAGATGAGTAGAACATATGGAATAAAAATAAATAATAGGGGGAACAAATGTTAAAATAAAAAAAAGATATTGGTCTGTAGTACTGTACAGGATAAAGAACAGGGAAGACATCCTGTATTGAGTGCTTCCTGTGGTAGTCCTCCATTCCAGGTATTGTCACACACACTATCTTCCATTTCTCACAATAATTCCCATGATTCAGATAAGGAGATGGGAGCTCAAAGAGGAAAAGGGGGAACTTACAGTCACACGCTGGTAAATGGACGGGAACACCAAGGTGAGGATCCCAGCTTTCTCAGCCCCACCTTTACAAGCTACTCACACAAAGTTTCCCAAATAAACATTCCTCAATATTCAGCATTTGGAAAATGCTTACTGTGGTCCAGACAATGTAAAACAAATGAAGATAGGCTCAGGGATTAACTGTCCATGTCTATAAAGCTACAGGGCAATGAACCCAGGACCCAAAACTTAGTCCAACTGCTTTACTACACGCACACACACACACACACAAACACACACATACTCAGTTCACAAAGAAAGTGAGTGACAAAGCCAAGGGCACAGCACCCGGTTCTCACGTCCAGGCAAAGGCTCCTACCATGAAAACCCCACTACTTCCCAGTTGGGATTGAGCAAGGGTGACACCAAGAGACAGGAAGTGGCTGGGAGTCACCCGCACCCAGGACCCCAAAAGCTCAGCCTTGTAAGTCTGACCAGCCTCAACGTCCAGGCCCCAACCACCTCTTCCAGGCTGTCTCCCTGACTTCCTTTCTCATCTGGATCCACATTCCAGGGCTACGAACTGACCCTGAGAATGTCCTCCTTGGCTCCTCTCAGTTGGCTTTTCAGCCTGGCTTCCCCCGTGTCACTGCATCACCTTGAAGGCAGTGTCACCTCGTTCACAGCACTCCCCAAGCGGGGACCCTCACAAGGAAAATGGAGACATCAGTCTCCCCACCGCCTGCCTACCTGAGGACTGTCTTCAAATTTAATTTAAACGGGCCAGTTGGATACAATCCCTTTTTCGTCGTGAGAAAATTGGGGCTCCGAGAAATCTAGAGACTCAGCACCTACGCGACCGCCTCAGTGCTCACCGGACTTGGGGCAGGTGACGATTCACTCGCCGCCGCTGGGCCGCACCGCGAGGCTGGCGATCCCCTCCATCTTCCCACCACAGAGGGCGGAGGCCGCACGCCCTGGAACCGGAAGAACTTGGTTCCGAACTCACAAGGAGTGCTCGGGTCTGGGTCTCTCTCCGCCAGGCTGCCCCCGCCGCCCCTCAGGCCTCTGCGTCCAGTGGTGCCGAGAACCCGGCGCGCCTGGGGGAGGAAGCTGCGCCCCTCAGGCGTGACGTCACTGCAGCGCCAGGTAGCGCCTCATCCAGAGCCTGGGGCGCGGGTTGGTGCTTGGAGATTTGCCCCTCAGACTTCGGCTGGCGTGACGTCAGAGGGACGCCCAGCCCCCACCTCCCAGAGCCAGAGTGCGGGTATGCTTCGGAAGGAATGAGGTCATGGCACCACCCTACAGGAGGTGGCAGCTTTCCGTAAACATGACATCACTACGCCGGAAACCCCGTCCCACACTCGAACACCGTTAATGCCCTCCATAAAGGCAGCCCCAAGCACCCCGTCCCGCTCTCAACCTCCACCCACCCATGTTCCTCCCAGCCTATAGACCTCTGGTTCCCCATTCACACGTTTATTCCTTCAATTCACTGTTTCTGAATTTCAGTCAGTGCTCAATACGAACTCGTGGAATTTTCCAACAAAAAGTAACCTTACATTCAACAACCTTACATTCAACCTTACATTCAACAATATTTGTGGAGTGTCTGATCTGAATGCTGCTCCTAAGATGCAACCAGGAAGAAGTCTGGCCCTCCTGGAGCTTACATTTGAGGGAGCAAACAGATGACAAATAATTGAGATGATTTCAGGTTGTGATTAGTGCCATGAAAACTGAGGATCATGAGTAGGGGGGACGTTAGAATTGCAGATTCTGGGGCCAACCCCACACTAGAGGCAGACTATCTTGGGAAAGGGCCCAGAAATTTGTATTTAATTTTGTACAGCTTACGCACATTATGATTTAGAACAACCAAATTTGAAAGCGATTTTAGGAGAACTACTCATCCAATCATTCACTCAACAATTGTGTATTGAGCACCGACTACATGCCTGGGGCTGGGAGAACCCAATGATGAAAGAGATATGGTCCTAGTCTTAATCTCTGATGAAGAGACTGAGAACAATAGTCTCTACATCAAAGTGCTAGAGTTGAAAGTATGGAAGGAGATAACCACACAAGAGACAATCTGGAGCAAAGCAGGTGGACAGGACCTATTTGCTTTCTGTTTTACTTGCTCTAGATCATACTCTTGCAATTTGCCAAGGTAGACAGTTGGACTGAGAGGCTTCAGCTGCGTGTCCGCCATGTGCAGAGAGAAGAAAGAAAGCAGTGAACCCTGATTCAGGATGCTCCTGTTGTCTTTACAAAAGTGGAGCGTGGGCAGAGGGCATTTCAAGAACCCAGACATTATTAAGAACAATTAGGGTAATGGCACAAGCGCCTCTAGTAAAAAGCTATAGAGATCAGACAAATGAATGTATACACTGATGGTTCCAGTGAGGGTTCCAATTATGGGAGAAGGCAAGGAAGAGCCCTGTAATTAGAGACATCAGGATGAATTCATGATTTTGAAATTATTTCTTTCTTATTTTAGCTGGAAAAGTCTCTAGGCAATGATATCCCAAGAGTACTAGGCACAGCTAGCATCCAGACTTTGGTTTCTAACTATTTTCCCACTAAAAGACACCAGGACTTCTTGAGGGAAAATGCTGATTACAGGGTTGAGCAGGGAAAACACAAAAGGAACCTAAAATATCTTCTTGGGCCAAAAAGGAAGGAACTGCTCAAAAATGATGGGGACAGGTGAAAAGGACACAGGAACCAACTTGAAAGAGTTCCTACTGGCCAAATCAGCATAATTGGAAACAAACCAAATGTCCATCAGCATTAGAATGGACACATTTGGGTGCAGTCATACAACAGATTATTTGCTACACAACAATGAAAAACAATTACTACTACGTGCAACAACATGGATGAATTTCACAGTCAAAACGATATGCAAAAACAGCCAAACACAACAGGCAATATGTTGTATGATTCCAGCAAAAACAGCTAAACACAACAGGCAATATGTTGTATGATTCCAGCAAAATCAGCTAAACACAACAGGCAATATGTTGTATGATTCCATTTATGTAAAGTTCAAGGACAAGCAAAACTAATCTATAGGGGTCAGAATATTGATGAATTTCAGGGGGGGGTTGACTTCAAGTAGACACAAGTACAACACCTCCAGAGTGTTAGAAATATTACATATTGTTCTTATGGTGGTTATATGACATAGACAGTTGTCAATACTTATATCTTTATACTTATAGAGTATAAAGCTATATATGATACAGAATAGTTATAGATGATACAGATTAAGATGGAGATGCAGATACAGATCAAGGCCACCTTCATGGGTAAGCAAATGGGCAGTCACACAGGGCTTCACACTTGAGGTTTAATGCTCAGGGGGCTCCACCCTGGAATCTTAATAATTTTATTTTTCAACTTGTATTTTGTGAGTGAAGTCAGATGAGACAATGGAACACACCCCTGGGACTTGGAACGTCAGCTCATAATTGATCCTACTTCTCTAGGACAAGGTTCTAGCTGCCCACTCCCCCATCTTCTGGTGCCTGGCCCTGCCTAACCTCACCATTTTCATCCCTGATCAGCGACCCTGGGAACCTGGGCACAGGCAAAGAGTCAGTCCAAACACTCATGTCCCCTGGTATCTCAGGATGAGGCATGGCAGTAGCCGTCACTTTCCCAGGCTGGCAGCACCACTCAGCATTTGGCATGTGAATTAGAAAAGGAAGAACTCTGGCCCCCAACCGATTCATATACCTAATGCATCCTGATCTGGTGGTCACAGTACTGTAGGGGCAGTGGGCCTGTGGAAAGGGGAAATACCAGGCTTGACTTCCATGATCCTTCCCGGAGCAAGATGTGCCCATCTCCTGGCTGACAAGAGGGAAAATGGGCAGCCTACAGGCTGTACACCAAGGTGCAGGGAAGGTCCCTGTTGGCTAGCTGCTGGAATGCAATGTACCAGAAATGAAATGGCTTTTAAAAAGGGAAATTTAATAAGTTGCTAGGTAACAGGTCTAAAGCTGTGAAAATGTCCCAATTAAAGCAAATCTATAAAAATTTCCAAATTAAGGCACCAACAAGAAGTTACTTTCACTCAAGAAAGGCCAATGACATTCAGGGTTTCTCTCTCAACTGGAAAGGCATGTGGCAAACATGACAACATCTGCTAGCTTTCTCTCAAGGCTTCTTGTTTCATGAAGCTCCCCCAGGGGCATTTTTCTTCTTTATCTCCAAAGGTCTCTGGCTATATGGGCTCTGTAGTTCTCGTGGCTTTGTTGTGGCTCAAGCCTTTTCCAAAATGCTTCCTCTTTTAAAGGATTCCAGTAAAGTAATCAAGACCCACCTGGATGAGCAGAGTCACATCTCCATCTAATCAAGGTTAACCCCACAATTGGGTAAGCCACATCTCTGTGGAGATAATCTAATCAAGTTTCCAACATATATTACTGAATAAGGATTAAAAGAAATGGTTGTTCCCACAAGATTGGATCAGGATTAAAACATGGCTTCTCTAGGGTATATAATCCTTTAAAATCAGCACAATTCCTTAGTCTCCAGTAAGGGTCTATACTTGTCCCATCAACAGCCCAGTGTTCCAGAGAATGTGACCTTAAATTGTATATAAAAATCAAAATGACTGTTGATAAAGAAACCATGGGGTAAAGGAAAAGCTTTATATTTGACCAACTTTAATGGCATTTTCCCCAGCTTTTAAACAACGGATCCCACATTTTAATTTCATACCATGTCCCACAAATTATGTAGCTAGTCATGGATAGATAGATATATATAATTTTTTTTAGATATACACTAGAGGTTTGTATATGCATGTTACACCTACATAAAAATTTACTGTATGTATGAATGTTATGCATTAATAAAAGTATTAAGTAGACACATTAAGACGAATTAGGAAAGGAATGGATTAAAAAATCCATGATTCCATTAGAAACTAAGAAAAATGAATGAATGGATGAATAATGGAAGCTAATCAATATAAATCAAATTATGGAGTTCTTAAATCACCAATTTTTAGTCATCACTGTAATAATTAATTCAAGTAGCTATATTATTGAATGTTAAAAACATTGGGTGAAGACTTCTCAGAGAAAATAATTTTTTTCAGTTTCAATACATCTACCCATAGATTACTTAACAGTTACAAAAGAGGAAGGATATCTTTAAAGAAGAGAAATCCAGCAGACATCATCTGTTTCAGTTTGCTAAAGTTTCTGGAATGCAATATACCAGAAATGAATTGGGGGATTTATTTAGTTACAAGCTATAATTCTAAGGCTACAGAAATATCCAAATCAAGGCATCAACAAGAGTATACCTTCACTGAAGAAAGGCTGATTGTGTCCAGATTCCTGTCACATGGGATGGATCATGGCAACATCTGCTGGCCCTTCTTTCCTGGATTGGTTAAAAAATGGGTCTCTCAGTTTCTAGGGCTTCTTCTGCTAGGGTGTGTTTCATCTCCAAACATCTGTTTCTGATCTCCAAAATGCATGCCTCTTAAAGGACTCTAGTAAGTGGATTAAGATCCACCTAAGTCGGTGTTCTAGTTTGCAAGCTGCCCGAATGCAACTCACCAGACAGATTGGCTTTTAATAAAAGGGGATTTATTTTGTTAGTTCTTCAGAGGAAAGGCAGCTAACTTTCCACTGAGGTTCTTTCTTACGTGGGAAGGCACAAGATAATCTCTGCTGGCCTTCTCTCCAGGCCCCTGGGTTCCAACAACTTTCCCCAGGGTGATTCCTTTCTGCATCTCCAAAGGTCTGGGCTGAGCTGCGAGTACTGAGATGAGGTATGCTGAGCTGCTTGGGCTGTGCTATGTTGAGAGCTCTCATTTAACCACCAGCCAGTTAACAAACACCATTCATTGCAGCAGGCACGCCTCCTAGCCGACTGCAGATGTAATCAGCAACAGATGAGGTTCACGTACCATTGGCTCATGACCACAGCAACAGAACGAGGTGCCTTCACCTGGCCAAGTTGGGAGTGGGAGAGGTCACATCTCCATGGAATCAATGTAATCAAGAGGTCCTACCCAACAATAGGTCTGCCCCACAAACTGGACTAAAAGAAGATGGCGTTTCTGGGGTACATAACAGCTTCAAACCAACACACTGTCTTAACCAACTGATCCAAAGAAATGACACATATAAGGTGGTAAAGTTGCATTGTATACCTCGTGATATGGTGACCTGAGAAGGACACAGGATGATGTCTGTCCTGAATCTAATACTGGGGTACAAATAAAAACATAAGCTGACAGACAATTATCAAACAACTGAACTGTACTCTTCAAAACTATTATAAAAATATTATAAATAAATATATATATTTTTTAAATATATATGATTATATATTTTTTTAAAAGAGGCTGAAAAAACTGTTCCAGATTAAAAGGAAATAAAGAGATTTAATAATTAAATGCAATGTGTGACCTAGATTGGATATGGATAATTTTTTAAATGCCATAAAGGACATTATTGGAACAATTGACAAAATTTGAATATGGGACCTACATTATATAATAATATTGTCTGAATTTTAAATTTTCCAAATTTAAAAACTGTATTGCAATTACATAAATAAGTAGCATTTTTCTTACCAGGTACATGCTGAAGTATTTAGGGGTGAAAATTATTAATTATTTTAATAAATGGTTCTAAGAAAGTAATTATAAAACTAACATACAAGCATGTGTATGTGTACATAGAGAAAGAGAGAGAAAATGTGGTAAAAATCAAAAGTGGTTAATGTAAGTGATGGCATACATTCATTGTTATATTTGTTTTCCATTGTAGCAAGTTGCCACTCTGGCTTAAAATAACACAAATTTATTAGTTTTGTAGGTCAGAGGTCTGAGGCAGAGGTCCCTAGCTTAAATAAAGGTGGCTGCAGAGCTGCATTCCTTTCTGGACGTTCTAGGGGAGAATATGTGTCTTTGCCTTTTCCAGCTTCTAGAGGCTGCCACATTCCTTGCCCCTGGCCCCCTCCATTTTCAAAGTTCACAGTAATAGATAAAATCTTTCTCACATCACCTCTTCCACTTTAAGAACACTTGTGATTATATTAGGCCAACTCAGATAATCCGAGATAATCTTCCCATAAACTCAGCTGATTAGCAACCTAATTCCATCTCCATCCTTTATTTTCCACATTCGTATTGCCAACATGTTCTCAGATTCTGGGGATTAGTATTTGGACATGTGGGGGGATTTTTATTTTCCCTACCACAGTTGTGTTACTTCTTATAATGCTTCTATAGGTTTCAATTTTGTCAGAGTAAAAGAAAAATCTCTATTAACATGATCACATACATAGAAATCGCCCCAAGAAATCTATAAAATAAACTACTAGCACTAATAAGTGGGTTTAGCAAGGTCACATGACACTATGTCAACAAACAAAAGTCAATTATATTTGTATATATTGGCAACAAGCAATGAGATATTCAATTTTCTTAAATACCATTTACAATTGCCCAAATATCCCTAAGGATTGGGAGAAGGATCAAAGAAGAAGGAGGAACTGTAATAGAGAAGATAGGATTTAACAAATGAACATGACAGTGAATCAGTATATTGATATTTCTTTTTAGTTTCCTTGTCTTAGAGCAACCAGAAGGATATACCTGAAAGCGTGGAACTGTAACCCATACCATACTTTGAAATTTGTTTGATACCTATTTGTTAAAATGTACTTTGAAATTATTCCTTTTTTGTATATATGTTATATTTCACAATAAAAATGTTTTTAAGTAGATAGATGATAGATCTACAGATAGATAGGAACGATAGAGAGAATGATAAGTGAAATGTGGGGAAAATGTTAAAATTCATAAATCTGTATATCTGGGATGTGGGGGAGGCATGCTGGAGTTCTCTGTATGGGTGTTGTGTTTTTTTTGCAAGTGTCCTTTAAGTTTGAAATCATTTCAAATTAAAAGTTTAAAGAAAAAACTACTATTATAGTTTGCTAGCTGCTGGAATGCAATATATGAGAAATGGAATGGCTTTTAGTATAGTTCCAAGGCTGAGAATATGTCCCAATTAAAACGAGTCTATAGAAATGTCCAATCTAAGGCATCCAGGGAAAGATACCTTGGTTCAAGAAGGCTGATGAAGTTCAGGGTTTCTCTCTCAAATGAGAAGGCACATGGTGAACACAGTCAGAGTTTCTCTCATCTGAAAAGGCACATGGTAAACACAGTTAGGATTCCTCTCTCAGCTGGAAGGGCACATGGTGAGCATGGTGTCATCTTCTAGCTTCGTCTCCTGGCTTCTGGTTTCATGAAGCTCCCTAGGAGGGGTTTTCCTTCTTCATCTCCAAAGGTCACTGGCTGGTGGACTCTGCTTCTCATGACTATGTTATTCTGCTCTGCTCTCTCTGAATCTCCCATTCTCCAAAATGTTTCCTCTTTTATAGAACTCCAGAAACTTCTCAAGACCCACCCAAATGGGTGGAGACATGTCGTCACCTAATCCATCTTAACAATCACTCTTGACTAAATCACAGCTTCCAGAGAGATGATCTGATTACAGTTTCAAACATACAGTATTGAATAGGGATTATTCTTCTTTATGAAATGGGATTTTGATTAAAACATGGCTTTTCTAGGGGACATACAGCATTTCAAACCAGCACAACTACCATAGAGTGTTAGGGATTGTGTAAACCCCAGGAACTGCTCAAATAAAAATTATTAATTAAGAAAAAAAGGGACCATATGGCTTTAAAAAGAGAGGTGGAGGAGGGGAGAAAGAGAGCTGGCTTTAGGCAGGGATGGATCCAAGTGCTCAGATAATACCATTAAGAATCAATCTCTCATCAGGCTAACTAAGGGAAATCAGAATACAGGGGTAAGGAAGACATTTCTGTATTTTAGAATTTCATCAGCTCTATGAGACCAAAGGAAGAGAGGTTCATTTGTCTAGAACTTAAATTTTCTGAAATATATATATATCCCAGAGTATGTTGAGCAGATAATTAAAATATTTTGGCAGAGTCCCTGGAGGGATGGGAGAAAATATATGGAGCTGTTAAACTTTACCACTGGGGAAACCTCTAATACTGCATCAAGCATGAAGGACTCCCAAGTCAATAGGCCAACCCCTTGATCTTGGGGTTTGCTCTTGTGAAGCTTATTTATATAGTGGAGAAGTTTAGCCTACTTCTAGTTATGTCTAAGAGTTACTTCCAAAGGACCTCTTTCGTAGCACAAATATGGCCTCTGTCTTTCTAAGCCCAACTCTGCAAGTGAAATAATTTCCCTCCACCCCTAAGTGGAACATGACATCCAGGGGTGAAGGTCTGCCTGGCAACATGGGATATGATTCCCAGGGATGAGCCTAGCCCTGGCACTGTGGGATCAACAAGGGATACTTGACTAAAGGAGGAGAAAGAATTATAACAGATAAAAAATAGGTATGAATGCTGAATCATTATATTAATATTTCTCTTAGTCTCCAGTGTCTTGGTGGAGCTAAAAGTAAAAATTGTGGAATTTTAACCCATAGTAAACTCTGAAATCTGTTCTACAACTAATTAGTGCAGTGTGCTTTGAAATTTATTACTTTTTGTATTTATGTTATTTTTTCACAATAAAAATGCAAAAACAAAAATTTTTTTAAAGAATCAATCCCTCTCTATTCTTTTGTTTCCCTGTGTTGCTTTAAGTTTTAGTCATTTCTCTCTATAAGATGACAGATAAAGGCCCTGGCAGCTCTGAATTTACATTACTTCAGCTTAGCAATGCCTGTGGAAAAGGAACTTTTATTTCCCAATAATTCCAACAAAAGTTCCAGGGTTGATTATTACTGGACTAGCTTTAACCAAGTGTCTTAGTTAGGGTTCTGTAGAGAAACAGAATCAGCAGGGAACACTCGCAAATATAAAATTTATAAAAGTGTCTCAAGTGACCATGGGAACGCAGAGACCAAAATCCGCAGGGCACGCTGTGAAGCCAACGATTCCGATGGAGGGTCTGGATGAACTCCACAGGAGAGGCTCGCTGGCCAAAGCAGGAAGAGAGCCTGTCTCTTCTGAATCCTCCAAGGCCCCCAGTGATTAGACTGGGCATTACTCATTGCAGAAGAAACTCCCCTTGGCTGATTACAAATGGACTTCGCTGTGGATGCAGCTGACATGATCATGATCTAATTCTATGAAATGTCTTCATTGCAACAGACAGGCCAGCACTTGCCCAATCAGACAAACAGGTACCACCACTTGGCCAAGTTGACAGATGAACCTGACCATGACAGTCCAGTTCAGTGAAAAACTGCATCTTAGCAGCTATATATATCACCTTAAACGATACCTAATTTCTAAATAAAAAACATTAAAACACACATTTTTTTTCTTTCACCTAACGATACTCAACTGTTCTGCATATAACTGGAAACACATTAACTCTCTCCAAAACAGGGAGCAAGTCCTTAGGTAATATTCATTCTTAAACTTGATATCTTACAACTTAAATAGTATAACAGGAACAAAACAACATCACAGTCCTCATTTCTGTAACTGATCATGTGGTCATACTTCATATTTATCACTACCTTCTTCCACTGCTGATTTCATGTTCCCTTTACCCTCAGCAAGCACTTCAGCTGGCCATGGTTCTTTACCTGGTGGGTTGACCCAAACCTTCATTCCTGAAGTTTCAGATCCATTGCTAGTCCTGCCTGAAATTGCTCTGTTGCAGTTTTTCATTGAATTTAATCACAGGGCATGGTAGTACTAAAAGATTCCCTAGGGTATCTCCTATATTCCAAGAAAACTCTTCTTTACCACCTTTATGTAGTTGCAGTCCTATTTCCCCCTGATAGTCAGGGTCAATCACCTCAGACAATAACACAATCCCCCTCTTGGCCTATTGATCCCGGGGCATGAGTAGCCCAAAGTGACCAGGTGGCAGTCTTACATTCCAGTTCAATGGAATCATTATTGTTTCTTCTGGTGGAAGCACTCCCCTTTTGGAATTAAAACCTGTAGACCAGCATAGCTCAGGGGTGCAGGGACAGGAAGCAAAAATTTTCTTAGTGGACCACTATAGGTAATAGGGAGTGATGCCACTCCCACTTCCATTCCCTGGTTCCTGGACCCATGGATCCTGGCTATGGGAGAAACAGCACTATACAGCAGACACTGATTCAGAGTATATACAGCTTCCTGGAGAACATTACCCCAGCCTTTCAAGGTATTGCCATCTAGTTGGCACCGTAATTGAGTTTCCAAAAGACCATTCCATCATTCCTTCAATCCAGCTGCTTTTGGATGATGAGGAACATGTAAGACCAGAGAATTCCATGAGTATGTGCCCATTCCTGCACTTCATTTGCTGTGAAATGTGTTCCTTGATAAGAAGAAATGCTATGTGGAATACCATGATGATGGATAAGGCATTCTGTAAGCCCATGGATGGTAGTTTTGGCAGAAGCATTGTGTGCAGGGAAAGCAAACCCATATCCAGAGTATGTGTCTATTCCAGTTAAAACAAATTGCTGCCACTTCTATGAAGGAAGTGGTCCAATGTAATCAACCTGCCACCATGTAGCTGGCTGGTCACCTTGGGGAATGGTGCCATATCGGGGACTGAGTGTGGGTCTCTGCTGCTGGCAGATTGGGCACTCAGCCGTGGCTGTAGCCAAGTCAGCCTTGGTGAGTGGAAGTCCATGTTGCTGAGCCCATGCATAACCTTCATCCCTACCACCATGACCACTTTATTCATGAGCCTATTGGGCAATGACAGGAGTTGCTGGGGAAAGAGGCTGACTGGTATCCACAGAACGGGTCACCTTATCCACTTGATTATTAAAACCTTCCTCTGCTAAAGTCACCCTCTGTTGTGTATTCACCTGGGACACAAAAATCTTCATGTTGTTAGCCCACTCAGAAAGGTCTATTCACATACTTCTTTCCCAGACCTCTTTGTCACCAATTTTCCAATTATGGTCTTTCCAAGTCCCTGACCATCCAGCCAAACTATTAGCAACAGCTCATGAGTCAGTATACAAATGCACCTCTGGCAAGTTCTCCCTCCAATCAAAATGAACAACCAGGTGCACTGCTCAAAGTTCTGCCCACTGGGAGGTTTTCCCCTCACCACTGTCCTTCAAGGGCACCCCAGAAAGGGGTTGTAGTGCTGCAGCTGTCCACATTCAGGTGGTACCTGCATATCGTGCTGAACCATCTGTAAACCAGGCCCGAGTTTTCTCTTCCTCAGTCAATTCACTGTAAGGAACTCCCAAGAGGCCATAGCTCTGGTTTGGGAAAGAGAAGGTAATGTGGCAGGAGTGGAGACCATGGGCAGGCATTTGGGACAATTCTTCATGTAACTTACTTGTGTCTTCAGGACCTGCTCTGGCCCTATCTCATATATACCATTTCCATTTTACAATAGAGTGTTGCTGCGCATGCCCAACTTTATGGCTTGGTGGGTCAGACAACACCCAGCTCATTATAGGCAACTCAGGTCTCATGGTAACTTGGTGGCCCATGGTTAAGCATTCAGTCTCTACTAAGACCCAGTAGCAGGACAAAAACTGTTTCTCAAAAGGAGAGTAGTTATCTGCAGCAGATGGTAAGGCTTTGCTCCAAAATCCTAAGGGTCTGCATTTTGATTCTCCTATAGGGGCCTGCCAAAGGGTCCAGACAGCATCTCTATTTGCCACTGACACTTCCAGTACCATTGGATCTACTGGATCATACAACCCAAGTGGCAGAGCAGCCTGAACAGCAGCCTGGACCTGTCACAGAGCCTCCTCTTGTTCAGGTCCCCACTTAAAATTAGCAGATTTCTGGTCACTCAATAAATGGGCCGGAGTAGCACACCCAAATTAGGAATATGTTGTCGCCAAAATCCAAAGAGACCAACCA
Organism: Myrmecophaga tridactyla; assembly: GCA_004026745.1. Lineage (NCBI taxonomy): Eukaryota > Metazoa > Chordata > Mammalia > Pilosa > Myrmecophagidae > Myrmecophaga > Myrmecophaga tridactyla. The sequence goes on from PVIY010004307.1 coordinate 52,179, forward strand.
GGTGTTGTGCCTCTTTTTTCATCATAGGAGTGACCAGATGCAGCAACTTATCCTTCACCTTGGAAGGGATATCTCGACATTCCCCACACTGCTGGATACCTAGAAATTTCACTGAGGTGGAAGGCCCCTGTATTTTTGTTGGATTTATCTACCATCCTCTGGCAAGCAAATGTCTTACCAGTAAGTCTAGAGTAGTTGTACTTCTTGTCCAGTAGGTCCAATCAACATGAAATCATCAATATAATGGACCAACATGATGTCTTGTGGGAGGGAGAAACACTCAAGTTCCCTGCGGACAAGATTATGACATAGGGCTGGAGAGTTGATATACCCCTGAGGCAAGACAGTGAAAGTATATTGCTGACCTTGCCAGCTGAAAGCAAACTGTTTCTGGTGGTCCTTACTAATAGCTATTGAGAAAAAAGCATTTGCCAGATCAATAGCTGCATACTAGGTACCAGGGGATGTATTGATTTGCTCAAGATGTACCACATCTGGAATAGCAACTGCAATTGGAGTTACCACCTGGTTGAGCTTATGATAATCCACTGTCATCCTCCAAAACCCATCTGTTTTCTGCACAGGCCAGATAGGAGAGTTGAATGGGGATGTGGTAGGAATCACCACCCTTGCATCCTTCAGATCCATAAGAGTGGCAGTAATCTCTGCAATCCCTCCAGGATTCCGGTATTGCTTCTGATTTACTATTTTGCTAGGTGGGGGCAGTCCTAGTGGCTTCCACTTGGCTTTTCCCACCATAATAGCCCTCATTGCATGAGTTAGAGAGCCAACGTGAGGATTCTGTCAGTTGCTCAGTATGTCTATACCAATTATACATTCTGGAACTGGGGAAATAACTACAGAATGGGTCTGGGGGCCCACTGGACCCTCTGTGAGATGGACCTGAGTTAAAACTCCATTGATCACCTGTCCTCCATAAGTCTCCACTCTGACTCATGGACCAGAGTGAAGTATTGGGTCTCCTGGAATTAATGTCACTTCTGAACCAGTGTCTAATAATCCCTGAAATGTCTGATCATTTCCTTTTCCCCAATGCACCATTACCCTGGTAAAAGGCCATCGGTCTCCTTGAGGAAGGTTTGGAGGAAGATTAGCAGTATAAATTTGTGGCAGTGTAACAGGA
>PVIY010004307.1:53422-104240 GCA_004026745.1 Myrmecophaga tridactyla
CCCTTCATTCAAGGGGCTCTGGGTCTGTAAACTGTCTCAAGTCTGGAAATTGATTAAGGGGCCATGACTCTGTGTTTTTGTAATTCAGGTTAGACTTCTGTTCACTTGACCTAGAACTCTTTTGTTTATACAGCTCAAACAAGAATTTAGTAGACTGCCCTTCTATTGTATTTCTAGGTACCCCATGATTTACTAGCCAATGCAACAAATCTCTATGAGTCATATAATTTTGATGCCTGCTTTGAGTTTGCTGTCTATTATAATAGCCACATCTACCCTGTCTTTGGCAATTAAGTGCTGCCACTTGGCTTCTGCCAACTCAGGATCCTGTCATCCCCATTGTGTTTAAGGATTCCAGCTCAGTGACAGCACTTCCTACAGTAATATCTGACCTACAGAGAAGTGCAACCACGGAGCTCTTCAGGGATGATGGTACTAATCTCGCAAATTTATTTCTCACTGTTCTGGTAAAAGGTGCATCCTCTGGACATTCCTGGGGTGTAAGAGCAGGCTTTGCATAATAAATCCACTCTAACACTCCAATCTCTCTAAGCCTCTGGATCCCCTCATCTACATTATACCCTGACAGTTCTGGCATTTCAACTTCAGGTAATGTCGGTCACCTTTTGATCCATGTTTCAATCAACAATTCAAACAAACTGTTAATACCTTTCCTAACACCTTGAGTTATAATATTGAATGCAGAATCTCTGCTTAGTTGGCCCCTATCAATAAATTCAGCCTGATCCAGCCTTTTATTCCTCCCACCAATATCCCATTCCCTTAAAATCCATTACCACATATATTCCCCTGATTTCTGTCTATATAAATTGGAAAACTCACACAGTTCTTTTGAAGTATAATGTACTTCTTCATGTGTGATACTTTGTACCTCATCTTTAAGGACCTGTTGGGACTTAAGTCTAGTTATAGGTCTGGAAGGAATGAGGGATGGTGGGGGTGGGTCATGAAAAGAATTAAAATATCTTCAAAGCCGTTTTCTTCAGGGCATTCATTTGCAGTTTCATCTGGTGAAACAGGATTAATCACTCTAGGGCTAATCCCTGCAGGAGGAGGTTGGGTGGCCAACTCCTCAAGGCAGGCTGGAGATGGGATGGCTATGTCCTCAGGGCAAACTATTATAGGGTTATCTAGAGAAGACTCAGCATGACCTAGGGTTTTAACCTCACCCCCAACATCATTATCAATCCATATGTCACCATCCCATTTTTCAGGGTCCCACTCCTTTCCAATCAATGCCCTCACTTTAACGGCAGGCACCATGCAACATTGAGATTGCAATTTATATTGTAAAGTTGCTATTCTAACAATAAGATTCTGAGTCTGATTTTCAGAGATCTCAAATCTATGGCTACAGGAAATAAGATTTTCCTTCAGGATACTCAGAAATTTCTACATCGGTCAGCTGGCGCTTAAGCTTCTCATTTGAAGCCTTAAGCCCATCTCTTTCACTCCTTAATGTAGCCAGAGTATCTAACAATAACCAGCCAGCATCTCTGTACTTCTTATTTCTACAGAACTCTGTAAAGGTGTCAAAAGCATTATCCCCCAGAGCCTGGCTTCGTACAAGTGAAGCATTAGGACAATTGAATGGTGATATTTTGACTATCTCTTTTGCCAAGTCACTTCATGGATTGGCAGTGTCATTCTGATTATGGGAATCAGAGTCCTTAGTGCCTTTGAGTCCAGTCAGAGTAGAAAACCATTCATAAGAACCCATTTTTAAGATTCTGTTTGTTAAGAACCACTCCTGGTACAAAGATGTATTAGTTAGGGTTCTCTGGAGAAACAGAATCAAGAGAGAACACTCACAAATATAAAATTTATAAAAGTGTCTCACATGACCATGGGAATGCAGAGTCCAAAATTTGCAGGGCAGGCTGTGAAGCCGACAATTCCAGTGGAGGGTCTGGATGAACTTCACAGGAGAGGCTCTCCAGCCAAAGCAGAAAGAGAGCCTGTCTCTTCTGAATCCTCCTTAAAAGACCCCTAGTGATTAGACTGAGTATCACTCATTGCAGAAGACATCCCCCTTGACTGATTACAAATGGAATCAGCTATGGATGCAGCTGACATGATCATGATCTAATTCTATGAAATGTCCTCATTGCAACAGACAGGTCAGCACTTGCCCAACCAGACAAACAGGTACCACCACTTGGCCAAGCTGACACATGAACCTGACCATGACACCAAATATTCACCTCTTAGTTCATTATGGTGACCTTGTCCAAGGCTTGGGTCACATTCCCATCCCTGAACTACATGGATTGATAGCAGAGAAAGTTCAAGTCCCACAGAGGGAAATTAAGTGAAAACACTGGAAGGAAGGGGGCTATAGGTAAGATGAGTGGAGACAGAAGCTTCCCTTTGAGCAGTCTGAAAACTGGTGTGTATTGGGATGTAACTGCTTTGGAAACTTAGAGAAATAGATGGAGCTGTTGGCTTAGTTGGAAAGGGAGGCTTGAGCTGAGCAGGTATTAACAAGGACAAGGTGTGGGAAAGCCTTCTGAGTAGAGGCAAAAATCATGAGCAGAAATTCAAAGGTGAAAAAGCCATATGTGGCTTGAGTGTGACATCCATAAAAGGAAGCAGTGGAGGGAGAGGTCAGGAAAGAATAAGGGAATGTGGTGTGCATGGCTCTGAATGTCAGGGCCAGGAACATGGACTTTAATCAGCAGGAAGCTGGAAGCTGCTACTATTGTTATTCAAAAAATAGTAATTTGCTTTTTCTGAGCTTTTCATATGTGCTAGACCAGGTGCTAAGCATTTTACTTGCATAATATACTTTAGGCCTCGCAAAAATACTGTGGAGTACAAACTAATATTTTAAAAAAAAATTTGTATTGAGAAATATCCATACATATACAATCCAACCATATTATACAATCAGTAGCTCACAATATCATCACATAGTTGTGTATTCATCACCATGATAATTTTTAGAATGTTTGCATCATTTCAGAAAAAGAAATTAAAAGTAAACAGAAAAAACTCCTACATCCCATATCCTTTACCCCATCCTCTCATTAACCACTAGTATTTCAATCTACCCAATTTATTTTAACCCTTATCCCCCCCAATTATTTATTTATATTTTATCCTTGTTTTTTACTCATCTGTCAATACTCTGAATAAAAGGAGCATCAGGCATAAGGTTTTCACAATCACCCAGTCCAATTATAAAAGCTGTATTGCTATACCATCATCGTCAAGAATCAAGGCTACTGGAACACAGTTCAATAGTTTCAGGTACTTCTCTCCAGCCACTCCAATACACCATAAACTAAGAAGGAATATCTATATAATGCATGAGAATAATCTCCAGGATAACCTCTCGATTCTGTTTGAAGTCTCTCCGCCACTGACACTTTATTTTGTCTCATTTCTCTCTTTCCCCTTTTGGTCAAAAAGGCTTTCTCAATCCCAAGATGCAAGGTTCTGGCTCATCCAAGGAGTTCTGTTCAATGTTGCTGTGGAGATTTACATCCCTGGGAGTCACGTCCATGTAGTGGGAAAGGCAGTTCACCTGCTGAGTTAGCTTAGAGAGAGAGCCACATCTGAGCAACAAACGAGGTTCTCTGGGGGTGACTCTTAGGCATAATCTTAAGTAGGCTTAGGCTATCTTTTGCAGAAATAAGTTTTATAGGGACAAAGTCCAAGATCAAGGGCTCAGCCTATTGATTTGTTTGTCCCTGCTGCTCCTGAAAATATCAGAAATTCTCCAAATGGGGAAGTTGAGTATTTCCTCATTTCTCCCCAGTCCCACAAGAGGACTTTGAAAATACTTTTTTATTCACTGTCCAAATTACTCTGGAATGTATATATCAGGGCATCACATTAACCTGTACAAACCAACAAGATCTCACACCCTATTCAAGATTCCATGTCCTTACTGTGTTCAACTAAACTGACCATATGAGTTAAATTAGGTAAAGCACTACCCAAAATATAAATTTTGCACCAACGAAACATCTCTCCCTTTGATCTCACACAGAAGTTGAAGTTTTAAAATATGGACAATATGATTCTTTACCCTGTATTCTGATGTACCCCAGTCCTATTCAGATCAGCCTCATTCATGTCTCTACTCTATGTCTGATCCCTTTTTCAACTTTTTAAACAATTCCTGTGTGGGGTTCTGCTGATTTTCATAGTTTCAGAGCTCTAATTCTGAGTTTCAGGTGTCACATAAATACCTGAAGTTTATGGGAACAACCAGGTTATACACAAACAGCTCAGTATCTCAGAATTTAGAAATAACAGTTATAACTCCTGAATATGTGTGACTGCTGCAAGAGCTTACAATCTAGGACCCTTTATAATAAGCCCTGACCTGATAACCCATGCTCTTGACTTCAGTTCATCAAGTTTTTGTATTATAGTTAGACCATACGAATAAGGCTTTAAAATATTTGTCTTTTTGTTTCTAATGTTTCATTCAAGATACAGTCTTTAAGGTTCATTCACCTAGTTGCATGTCTCACCACTTCATTCCTTCTTGCAGTCTGTCAGTGGTGCATTGTATGTATACAGCACAATTTCCCCTTCCATTCCTCAGTCGTTGTACCTTTAAGCCACCTCCATTTACTGTGAATTGTGAACACTGCCGGCATAAACACTGGTGTGCAAATGTCCATTCGTGTACCCACACTCAGTTCCTCTAAATATATACTGAGCAACGGGGTTGCAGGATCATATGGCAACCCCACCACTAGCCTCCTGTGTGGGGCTCCACACTGCCCTCCAAGGGGCTGCACATCTCAGTTTCCCTAACTGAATAGGTACATCTCTTTCTCCACATTTTCTCTAACACTTGTTACTCTCTGTTGTTCTTCTTCTTTTCTTTTTGTATGCTATATGCCTGAGGTCACATTTCATTCTTTTTCCATGTGAGTATCTCATTACTGCAGCAGTACCATTGTTGAATTTTTGCTTTTTTTTCCTATCTTTGTTTTGCTAGTTTGTTTTTGAGAAATGCATGGGCTGGGAATCGAATCTGGGTCTCTTGCATGGCAGGCAAGGATTCTACCTCCGAACTACCCTTACAACCCCTCTCTCTGTTCATTTTTAGTTTTATTTGCACATTCTACAAATCAGCCTAAGTAAATAAACATGCCTTCACTACCATAATCTATATGAAGACATTTCCTTTTCTTCCACAACATATCCATAAGCTTCCCCCATACCCTCACCTGTTGACATTTAGTTTTGGCATAATGCATTTGTTACATTCAATGAAAGCATATCACAATGTTATTGTTGACTATAGACCCTAGTTGCATTGGTTGTACTTTTTCCTTATACCATCCATTTTCAACACCTTACACTGCTGACATTCACTTGTTCTATCTCATGCAAAAACATTTTTTATTTGTTCATTTAATCAACATCATTGTTCATTCTAGGTATTCCTTTGTATACCATCTCAGTCTTTACCCTTTATCTTTCCTTTGGTTTCATTCGTACCCCCAGCCCTTCTCCCTTCAATCAAACTCACACTTAGTTTCATTCAGTGTACTTATATTATTGTGCTACAATCAGGTAGTATTTTGCTATCCATTTCTGAACTTTTACAATCAGTCCTATTGCAAAATTTATATTCTTTCAGCACCAAATGCCCAATCTACCCAATTTCTTTCTCCTCATAGCCTGTGTTATTAACTTCAACTCTCAAAGTTCACTCATTAATGTTAGTTCATATTAGGGAGACCATATAGTATTTGTCCTCTTGCCTCTGGCTAATTTCACTCAGCATAATGTCCTCGAGGTCCATACATGTTGTTATATGTGTCATGACTTTATTCTGTCTTACAGCTGCATAATATTCCATCCTATGCATATATCACAGTTTGTTTAGCCACTCATCCATTGATAAACATTTAGGCTGTTTGCATCTGTTGGCAAACATAAATAATGCTGCCATAAACATTGGTATACAAATGTCTGTTCATGTTCTTGCCCTCATGTCCTCTTAATAGATACCTAGCAATGGGATTCTGAATCATATGGCAATTCTATACTTCCTGATGAACCGCCAAGCTGCCTTCCAGAGCAGTTGTACCATTTTACATTCCCACCAACAGTGGATGAGTGTACCTCTTTCTCCACATTCTCTCCAGCACTTGTCATTTTCAGTTTTATTGATAATGGCCATTTTAGTAGGTGTCAGTTGATATTTCACTGTGATTTTGATATGCATTTTCCTAATAGCCAGTCAAGTGGAGCATCTTTTCCTGTGCCTTTTAGCCATTTGTATTTCCTCTTCTGAAAAGTGTCTGTTCATATCTTTTGCCCACTTTTAAATTGGATTCTTTGTCTTATTGTTGTTGAGTTGAAGAATCTCTTTATATATTCTGGATACTAGACCCTTACCTGATATGTGGTTTCCAAATATTGTTTCCAATTGCATAGGCTGCCTTTTCACTTTCCTGACAAAGTTATTTGATGTTCAAAAGTGTTTAATTTTGAGGTGATCCCATTTATCTACTTCTTCTTTTCAACACTCATGCTTTTGGTGTAAGGTCTAGGAAACCATCTCCTATTACAAGATTTATAAGTTATTTCCCTACATATTCTTCTAAAAGTTTTATGGCCTTAGTCATAAGTTAGCTCTAATTTCTAGGTCTTTGATCCATTTTGAGTTAATTTTTATGGTAGGGTGTGAGATATGGATCTTCTGTCATTCTTTTGCATATGACTATCCAGTTCTCCAAACACCACTTATTGAAAAGGCTGCTCTGTCCCAGGTGGGTTAACTTAACCACCTTATCAAAGATCAATTGTCCATAGATGAGAAGATCCATTTCTGAACACTCAATTTTATTCCATTGGTCAGTCTATCTATCTTTATGCCAGTACCATGCTGTTTTGACCACTCTAGCACTGTAATATGCTTTAAAGTTAGTTAGTGTGAGACCTCCCACTTCATTTTCTGTGGGATGAGTGGTATGTCTTCTTTTCCATTTCTGATTTTATTTATTTACATCCTCTCTCTCTCTTTTTGTCAACCTAGCTAAGGGTCCAAAAATTTTATTGGTTTTCTCAAAGAATCAACTTCTGGTTTTATTCATTTTCTCAATAGTTTTCATGTTCTTAAGTTCATTTATTTATGTTCTAATCTTCATCATTTCTTTCCTTTTGTTTGCTTTGGGGTTAGTTTTCTGTTCTTTCTCTGGGTCTTCCAAGTGAATAGTTAATTCCTCAATTTTTCTCTTTCTTCTTTTATAATATAGGCATTTAGGGCAATAAATTTCCCTCTCAACATTGCCTTTCCTGCATCCCATAAATTTTAATATGTTGTGTTTTCATTTTCATTTGCCTCCAGATATTTACTGATTTTTCTTGTAATTTCTTCCTTGACCCACTGGTTGTTTAAGAGTGTGTTGTTTAGCCTCCACATATTTGTGAATTTTCTGGTCTACTGCCTATTATTGATTTTCGATTCAGTCCATTATGACCCAAGAAAGTGTTTTCTATTATTTTAATCTTTTTAAATTAATTGAGACTTACTTTGTGACCCAGCATATGGTCTATCCTTGAGAATGATCCATGAACACTTGAGAAAAAATGTGTATCCTGCTGTTGTGGGGTGTAATGTTCTGTAAATGTCTGTGAAGTCTAGTTTATTTATTGTATTTTTCAAAATCTCTCTTTCTTTATTGCTCCTCTGTCTAGATATTCCATCCATTGATGAGAGCAGGGAATTGAAGTCTCCAACTATTATGGTAGATGTATCTACTTTTGTGTCATTAAGAAATGTGGTAGATGTATCTACTTTTATTTCATTAAGTAAGCAAGCAAACTCGCTGCCCTCCCCTTCTCTGCATAGGACATGACTCCCGGGGATCTGGACCTTCTTGGCAATGTGCAACAGAGGTCCTGGAATGAGCTGGGACTTGGCACCAAGAGATTGAGAGGGCCTTCTCAATCGGAAGGGGAAGGAGAGAAATGGCACGAAGTGAAGTGTCAATGACTGAGAGATTCCAAATGGAGTCAAGAGGTTATCCTGGAGGTTATTATTATGCATTAAATAGATATCATCTTTTTAGTTAAGGCATAACAGAGAAGCTGGAGGGAGCTGCCTGAAAATGTAGTGCTATTTTCCAGTAGCTATGTTTCTTGAAGATTGATGGTATGATGATGTGGCTTTCGTAGTGTGACTGTGTGATTGTGAAAACCTTGTGTCTGATGCTTCTTTTGTCTACCTTATGGAGGGTGAATAAAACATGTGGATTAAAAATAAATAAATAATAGAGGGAACAAATGTTGAAATAAATTTAGAGAATAGAAATGCTGGTGATCAAAGAGGGGGGTGTGTTAAGGGGTATGGTATGTATGAATTGTTTTGTTTTCTTTTTGTTTCTTTTTCTGAATTGATGTAAATGTTCTAAGAAATAATCATGAAGATGAATATACAACTATGTGACAAAAAAAGAATGTTCATATTGTATGTTGATTGGTTTTGTTAATAAAATTTTTTTTAAATGTGGGTCAGGCCTCAATTTGAATAGGGTCAGATTCATGAGTAACACACCTCTCTCCAATTCAAGCAAATAAGTATTTATTGATTAATAGAAGAAATACAGAGAAATAAAGTATTACATCACCAGTTGGGAATTCACCAACACATGAAGAGCAAACTGTACAAATTTAGTTACTTTTCTTCTTTATGCTTCATTTTACTCTAGAGTTTGGTCTGTTCAACTGATGTTGCCATTGCGTGAACTTGGTGCTGAATTGTTAAAATGTGCACTCCAGTTGGAAGGACTGGCTATTCTTCCAGAAGGAGATGTACTTTGATAAAATTATCTAGGTCCCAGAAAACTCTTCTCGGTCCCTAGCCAGTTCCCAGGGGACCACCTGGACCAAGTCATGCAAGCTAATTGGAATCGGCCACCACTGTATAAAAACACCATATAAACGGCAGGCAAGCAGCTAGATTTTGGAATCTCATCCGAGAGGAAGACGCTGTGCTTGGGACTTTCCCAGACAGACCCTGAAAATGCTGTCTCTGGGATTCCCCAGCATTCTTCTTCGGGTGTTTGCTTCATGTATTTTGGAGCATTGTGGCCGGTGCACAAATATTTATGATTCTTACATGTTCTTGTTGAGTTGTTCCTTTTATTTATACATAATGTCCTTCTTTGTCTCTTTTAATTGTTTTACATTTGAAGTCTAATTTGTCAGTTGTTAGAATAGCTATTTCTGCTCTTTTCTAATTGTGGTTTGCATAGCTTTTCTCAACCTTTCACTTTCAATCTATTTCTGTCCTTGGTTCTAAATGAGTCATCTACAGATAGCATATAGATAGGCCTTGTTTTCTAATACATTCTGTCAGTCTATTTTAATTGGAGAGTTTAATCCATTAACCTTTAATGTTATTACTATAAAGGCAGTGTTTTCTTTCACCATTTTGTCTTTTGAATTTTATATGTCATATCTAATTTTTTTCTCTTTTTACCTTTGCTGACAGGCTTTATTTCTACATTCTTCTCCAGACCTCTCTCTCCTGCTTTTTCCTATATACCTGTAGTGCTCTCTTTAGTATTTCTTACAAAGCTGGCCTCTTAGTCACAAATTCTCTCAGTGATTATTTGTCTGAAAATGTTTTAATCTACGCTCATTTTTGAAGGACAGTTTTGCTGGGTATAGAATTCTTGGTTGACATCTTTTCTCTTTCAGAATCTTAAATATGTGATACCACTGCTTTCTCACATGCACAGTTTCTGCTAAGAAATCCATACATAGTCTTATTGAGCTTCCCTTGTGATGGATTGTGTGTCTCTTGTTGCTTTCAAAATTCTCTTTCTTTGACATTTGACAATCTGATAAGTATGTGTCTTGGAGTATGTCTGTTTGGATCTATTCTGTTTGATGTACACTGCACTTCTTGAATCTGAAATTTTATGTCTTTCATAAGAGATGGGAAATTTTCTGTGATTATTTCCTCCATTAGTCTTTCTCCTCCTTTTCCCTTCTCTTTTCCTTCTGGGACCCCCACAACACCTATATTTGTATGCTTCATATTGTCACTCAATTCCTTGGGGCCTGCTCATATTTTTCCATTCTTTTCCCTATATTTTCTTCTGTGTGTTGGATTTCAGATTTCCAGTGCTCTGGGTCACTAATCCCTTCTTCTTCCTCTTCAAAATTATTGTTGTAGGTTTTCATTGTTTTTTCTCTGTCTCTTCTATTGTGCCTTTCATTCCAATAAGTTGTGTGATTTTTTCAAATTTTTGAGTCCTTCTTTTTGTTTGCCCAATGTCTTTTTTATATCCTCCCTTGACTCATTGATTTGATTTTTGATAAGATTTTTCATATCTGTTTGAATGTCCTGAATTAGCTGTTTCAACTCCTGCGTCTCATTTGAAGTGTTGTTTATTCCTTTAACTCAGTCATATCTTCTGTTTTCCTGATATGACTTGCTATTTTTTGCTCATGTTTAGGCATTTGACCTCCTTAATTAGTTTATTCTGGAAGTTGTATTCTGGAGGTTGTTTTCACTCTTCCATCTAGGATTTTCTTGCTGGATGGCTTGCTTCTCTATCTTTTCTTTGATGTTCAGTTCAACTTATTCTACACCTCTAGCATAGGTTCTGTTTTAACTGATCAGAATTTTTCAGTTCTTGTTTTCTGTTTCTTGCCCTGCCTATATGGAGCTCTTTTTAGGAGGGTCTCCTAAGATATTATATTCCACAGTCAAATTTTCCAAGACCAGACAGGCAGATGTCTTAGGAGTAAAGACTAGCCAGCATCAGTTTTCCCTGAAGGTGAGACCCAGCAGGTTGTCAGACTTTCCTATGAAGCCTCTGGACTCTCTGCTTTTCCTATCCTGCCTAGCATGTGATGCTTGTCCTGCCTGTGGTCTACCACCAGCTTAAAGTGATGCAGTATTTTTAATTTCAGCAGACTTTCCCTGTCATGGCATGGTTGAGACAGATTTAGGAAAGTAGGATGGCTTTAATTGATTCTTTTTTCCAGGTCCAGGGGCCTGAATTCCTTGAAGGAGGGATTTCACTTGAGCTGGGCCCTGCCTCCTTTTTCTTGGGAAGATAATCCCTTTAGGGAATTAAGCCCTTTCACCTTACTTTGTCTCTAAGACAAGCTTAATTCTGTCCTTGCCTGGAACAGGGCTGGAACCTGAGAGTGCTTCCAGTTCTATCTAATGAGCTGTTTAAGGAGTAAAAAAAATCAAAAAAGCCTTCTCAGAACTGGACCCCAGCTCCTCAGGTTTGTAAATCAAGAGCTTGAGTTGGTATGTGGTTCTATGTATCTCCAGGCTCAATGTGCCTCCTTCTCTTGGGGTCCAGCCCTTTTCCAGTATTTTGTGTGATCCAACTCAAAAAGCCTCTTTTTTTTCTCCTTTTTCCCATCAGCCCTGCCCTCTCTATGCCAGGACAAAAACTCCTAGTTTGTTTAGTGCTTATTCCAGGTTTATCTGTGCTGGGGGCCCGATTTCAGTAGTCAGAATTTGTTAATTAATTCCACAAATGGGGCTTAGTTGAGCGAAGCCCTTGCTGCTAATAAAGTCTGTTTCCTTTCCCCTCAGGGAGCCAGCGTGCTGTGTCTATGGGGGAGGGGTGCTGGCCTCTGCAGCTTAGGGGACTTATAGTTCTGAGTGGGGTCTCATCTGTTCCACCTGGTCCAGACTGGTGTACCCTGTGTGTCCAGTCACTGATGCTCCCCCAGAAGTTGTTCTGTATTGTTCCTGGCTATTTACTAGCTGCTCTGGAGAATGAACTAAATTATACATTGTGTTATGCCACCATCTGGCCCCCAGACAAATATTATTTTATACATGAACAAACTGAGTCTCAAAGAGGATGTCATTTGTCCAGGGTCATACAGGTAGTAAGTGGTGGAACCAGGATTGTAACTCCATTTCTCTGACTCCAAACCCCAAGCTCTTGGCTAATAGAGGATTAATGGCAGGAACAGCAGCAGTATGTATCTGGCAAAGGAATCAAATGTTAAGTAGAAAATCTTGAAATCCCAGGTTCTTTAAGGAATTAGGGGTCAGCTTTTCAGGGCCTCTTGGGATATTTCTCCTCTCATTTTTTTTTACTAAGTACATACAATGTGTTAGTTACTAGGTTACAAATTTTCACATTCATTATGTTATTTAATCTTCATCTGTTTTTTAAAAAATGCAGGTGAGGAGACTGAGGCTCAGGGAGGTCACATTATCTCCTAAGGCCATCTAATTGGTAAGTGGCTGGCTTGGGATTTTAATCCTGGTCTCCTGACTCTGAGAACTGAGCTCCAAACTCCAAACCCCAATAACCTCTCTCCAGAACTCCATTGCCACTGCCTGGCACTGTCATCTTGTATGTTACTGGTTCAACTATAGTGGAGACTCCTGGAGGTCAAGGATCTGTGTGTAAAATTTCAGTGCACACATAAAGTAAGTGCTTAGCTTTTGTTTGTTGAATAAGTGAATGCATGAATGAACAAACACACTAGGAGTAAAGGAGGCACATATTTAGCGTTAGCATCACTGATATAATGGTATTCAAGCTTCAGTATGCACCCTGAGAAGCTAGTTAGAAATACAAATTCCAAGAGTCTACCCTCTTCCCTCCCATTTTGTTTCCCTATGTCTAGGGTGGACCCAAGAATGAATAATTTTTTCAGGCAACCCTATGTGATTCTAATGCAGGTGGCCAGTGGGCCAAATTTTGAGAAGTATTGGTCAATTGGATTAAGGAGATGAAGAGGAAGGGAAACAAAAATTATTGAAATGTGCATGTGGCTGTTGACTAGAGGCCTCATTTCCTCACCACATAGGCCTCCATAGCATAGCTTGAGCATCCTTTCAACATGGCAGGTGGCTTTCCCCAGAGTAAGCAATCCAAGAGAAAGATAACAAGGAAGAAGCCACACTGCCTTTTACGGCCTAATTTGACATTAGATACCATCACGTATGCCATACTCTATTTGTTAGAAGCAAATTACTAATGCAGTCCTCTATTCAAGGGGAGGGGAATTAGTTTTTCCTCTTGAAGCAAGGAGTATAAAAAATTGGGGGATGTATTTTAAAACTATGACTGATGGGAGCATACCAAACACTCGGTTTGTGTTTTGCTTTTTTAATTCAACAATACATCTTGGAGATTGTTCCAAATCAGTATAGAAAAAACCACCTCTTTCTTAATATTGGCATCACATTCTTTTGTATAGCTGTATCATAATTAATTTAACCAATCTCCTGTAGATGGACATTTAAGTTGCTTCTAATTTTGATATAACAATACTGCAATGAATAATTTATATTATACATATACAATTTGTTATATATATGTAAGTGTAAGGATAGGCTAAATCCCTAAAAGTGAAATTGCTGGATTAAATGGTATACATATATATTTACAGTTTTGATAGATTGAACCATAGTGCCCTCTGCATTGGTTTTATCAAGTTACACATCTATCAGCAGTGTATGAAAGTACTTGTTGCTCTACATCCTATTTTACCTTTAGTAATCTGATGGGGAAGAGTGCTTTTCTATAGTGTAATTTGCCTTTCTCTTATTATGAATGAGGGTGTGCAATATATATATATTATATATGTGTATGTTTGTGTGTGTGTGTGTATATATATGTATATGTAAACTGAGTTCTTGTACATTTTTCTCTCAAGTTAACGGTACTTTTTCTCATTGATTTGTAAGAACGCTTTGCATGTTAAGAAAATTAAGCCCTTTTCTGTGATACAGGTTACAAATATTGTTTTGTAGTTTGTAATCATAGGACTTTGTCTCATTTTTTTCCCTGGAATGAAATTCAAATTTTCTTAAAATAACAAATCATCAATTCAGAAAAAATACCATTTCCCCAGTAGCACCAAAAATATGAAATGGTTAAGAATAAACCTCACAAAATATGTGCCAGATTTGTACCCTCAGAACTACAAAACTTTGATGAGAGAAAGTAAGGAAAACCTAAAGAAATTGAGAGATTGGAAGATTCAATGTTGTTAAGATGTCCTTTCTCCTCAAATTCACCAATAGACTCAACACAGTCCCAAACGAACCTAGAAATTTTTTTGTAGGAATTAACAAATTGCTTCTAAAATTTATATGGGACTGCAAAGAAGCCAGAAAAGTCAAAACAATTTGAAAAAATTGGAAGACTCACTCACTCTATTTTATTTCAAGTTGCTTTAAAGCTACCTACTTTGAAGTTATAAATCGAAACAGTGAGAAATTTGTATTATGAAAGACATATAGATAAATGTAAGAGTACAGAGATCTCAGAAATACAAGCAAACATATGTCCTACTTAAAGATGAGAGAATAGAAAAGCTTCCCATAAGCCAAAATTGTCCACAAAGGTCTGGGTTTGCCTTAGCTACGGAATACCCTATGCCTGGAGTCGTGTAAGAACAGGGTGGAAAACTCTTTGTTCAAAAGAGGCTCTTCCTAAAAAAAGTGGTTCTCAAACCAGAAGTTCTCTACCCTCTGAGATCCCGGACTACTGTTGCAGCAGGACCGGGGTCGAGGTAGCTATCCCTGGTGCTGAACCGCGGACAGCCCTCTGGGCGCTATCCGCGGTGCTGAATGCACATAACCTGGCAGGACTTTTCTGTCCTCCTAAATGGGCCTCTAGGACCACAACTCCTGGTGCGCCTGGATTTCCTGTTTTCTTTACTATCTCGAGGAATTTTTTTTCAATTTGAACATCACGTTTTTAATGCAAAGTATTTGTTTCCTAAGGAAATGAAAACATTCAAAATTAGAATAGTAAAATGAAATTTTATCACACAACCACCCCTTCTCACACGTACATTTTGAAACAAATCACAGATATTACATCATTGCATTCATAAATATTTCCAAATGGGCCTCTAAAAAAATATTCTCTGAAAACATAATCACAATACATTAATACATGAGGAACTTAATGATTATTCCTCTTCATCACCACATCTCTAGTTTGTATAAATGGCGAAGTTTCTGCATGGAATGAAAAGCTTATACGGATTGATAAATCTTCCTTGGGATGCCTAGTGAAGTCAGGACTTCATGTGAGGGCAGAGGTCACCCCTCTAACATCAGGTGGCCCCAGTCCCAGATTGGTACATACAGTCCTCCATGTCACAGAGGACACGGAGAAAGCCTTAGGCATAGGGTGCAGACTCGGGCAGGTGAACACACCCACAGGATGGCATCTGAGGACAGAGAATCCCAGGGACTACAGGCTGTGGACATGCACCAAATTACAATCTCTTCTGAAGTGTTGCAAGAATCAGTATCCAGCCTTACAGTGAGCAGAAGTCAGGGTTGAACCACAGTCTGACCTGGCTGGAATGATCACTTGACCACTGATAGGTTAGTGTGAAATATGACAAATCAATTCACTTCTCCGACCCTCAGTTTCCTTGGTTTCATTTACCATGGGCCGCCTCCATTCTACCTGTGCACCTTCAGTGCCCCTTCCTGGAATAACTTCCCAGCCAAACTAAAGTATCAGTATCCATAAAGACCCAATTCAGACACCAGTTCTTCTGTGGCTATCACCCTCCTGAAATCACTTTTACACTCTATGAACTCTGTGGCATCAACTGTCTGTATTACAGCATCAGAGCAGAGCTCGAGGACACTTAGAAACCAACTGGTCCAAACTCCCGATTTTAAAACAAGAAAATGGAGGAAGTGATTGAGGAAAGGACTTTCCCAGTATCACATATTAGGGGCAGAAAGAAGTGGTTATAGGCTAGGGCTCTTTCTGCTGCTTGAAGTACATACTTGGGTATTTGTATCTAAAATACTCATCAATTAATATAACACCTCTGATCTTCAGTTTCCTCACCAATGAAATGGGGAGAATATTACCAACCTCCCCAGAGTAGCTCTGAGAATTAAATGTGACAATGGGCTTTGTAAACTGAGAGGGAATGGAACTTGTGAGAGTTGGGTTCACTGTTACCCTCAAGGAAATTGAAATAGAAGCATTGAGCCACTTTTGACAAGGATCTGCTCCAGGCATCAGGGAACACTAGTAGAAAATTGCTACTCAAAAATGCCAGGGTAGGACACTTGCATCCAGCCAAGGAATGTGGCCTGAGAATGTGAAACACAACTGCTCCCTGTTCCCAGGACCCAGAAATGGCCCTGGCTTGGATGCTGGGAGAAGGGGGAGGGTAGTAGGCCCAGGTCATTAGCACACCTCCTCTGTGTTCTGTCTGGACCCTACATGCTCTTTTCTGAGCCATACTCCCTATCATTTGATGTTTGGTACAGCCTGTAAGAAACATTTCATTTTCTCCAATAAATGTTCCCCTAGGTGAGAGGCAGCAGAGACCAACTCAGGCTCAGCGGCTCATGAACATGAGTGGAGGGATAGAGAAACTCTTGCAGCCCCTCACTCTCTGCCCCTTTCTTCTACCTTTTTCCATTCCCCAGCCCATAGAGTCTACCTAACTCCATGCACTGACTCAGTCTTCACTCATCCTTTCCCTCCCCTGCTCTCAACCCCCCCATGGCTGCCCCAATCCCAACTGCCCTACATGGCTCATAGTGCTGAGGCAAGTTAGATAGGGAAGGAGACAGGGGAAAATGACCCTAAGGCCCATAACAAAGTTCCTCGCTCAGGTCAGCCCCTAAAAGAACCAATTTAAAGTTCAGCTCATCAATCTTTTATTAGCATAAGTGGAGGAAGAAGAGCCCCTCCAAATCCTTACAATGCAAGGATCCTGACCTCAGAAGCCTTCTCCTCCTTTGAATAATGTCCAGGCTCACCCACTTTGAGACTGTACTTTTGCTACACATTAAGGTTTTGGGCTGTACAACACTGACTAGTCCTCACTTCTTTCCTGCAGCTCAGTCAAGAACTTTCACAGTGTCAGCCCATGGTCAAGGTCTCAACTTCTCAGAGAATTGCCGGGGCTTTCCAGCATCCAGCCAAAATCTCCTAGGGCACTCTGACATTGAGCTTATTAATCTGTTTAGCTGTGCACACTGTAGTCCCTGAATTCTTTCCTGTGACTGAGTCAAGAAACTTCTTGGTGCCAGCCCTTGGCTGAGGTCCTGATTTCTCTGAGGACTCCAGGAGCTGTGCAGCATCTGCCCTCCACAACCCAGCTACTGTCCTGCCCATGCACCTTCCCTCTAGTGTACTCCCTCATTGATGTGACTGGACTGCCTCTTATTTCTTGGACACATCAACTCCATTCTTGTCAGGGCCTTTGCACATGCTGTTCTGTGATTGTAATCCTCTTCTATCAGTTCCTTGCCTCTCATCCTCAACTCACAGCTTAAATATCACCTCTTCAGAGAGGCCTTTCAGACCACCCTGTCCAATTTTTCCCCCTCCACCCCCACCGTCACTCTCCCCCTGGTTTATTTTCCTTATTGCACCATCACTTCTTGAGACAATTTTATTGTTTGCCATTTACCATTTCCCATACCCCACCCAAAAATGAAAGTTTGGTTTACAACTTTGTCCCCAGACCTTGTAACACCTTAAGTATAAGCACAGTGAATAAATAGATGAATGATGACTCATTATCTCTTTTGTTCACATATTTATTCATTTGTTCCCTTTTTCCCTTGCTCACACCTCTATTTTTCTACCCTTCCCATCTCTACTTGGATTTGGCATATCATAAGCACCTGGTCAGAGACAGTAGATTCTACTCTGAGGTCAGGAAGACCAGTGACTCTCAGAACCAGCCAGGGGAGATCGGCTGTCCGGAGCATCCTCTCTGCATAAGAGAGAGAGAGGGAAATGGGGAAGGGCAGAAGGCAATTGCAAGATCATAAACACTCCTAAGGAATAGAGGGGAGGGGCTGTGGTGGGGGTAGCAGGGGTTCTGGGGTGGCCCCGCAAAATCAAATGCAGCTTGCATTCCTCCCACCTTCCTGTCTCCTACTGGTGCCTCCCATTGGATGGACCCAAAAGGAAATCAGAGATCAAGACTGCCCAAAGGGGGAAGATGGGGGGGTGTCACCCCTTGGGGGCCAGGGCAGAACAGAGAAAAACAGAGAAAAATCCAAAGTTGGGAATACTTTTCTCCATCATTCCCATTGGCTCTCTGACTTCTCATCTGGGCATTTAGCCTTTTCTCATCTTCTCTAAAGGGCTCTGCAAACATAACTCCATGACAGGGCCCTAGCCCCTCTTCCCAGCAAATGCTGCCTTCTAAACTCCCCAATAAAAAAAAATTATGGAACCATAATTGTGTGTGCAAGGTGAACCAAGCATATTGTATCCCAGGGACACACCAGCAGGCCAAGCCTCAACCCAAAGAGAAGGACCTGAGCCCCAGAGAATAGGGATGGGGTGGAGGGGGCTCCAGTGGGACTGGGGGGACAACTTTTGTTCTGCAGATGTTTCTGCTCTGCAGATACTCCAGGATGAGACTGAAAGAAAAGGGGACACTTCCCCGGTCTCTGAGCTCCAGAACACAAATCAAAAGCAGGCTGCACCCTTACATCTGAATCACTTGTAGCCTAGAGGGCAGATGTGACCACAAAGGATGAAGGCTGGAACAGGGGCAGGAAAGGCCAGTTCCCAGGCTGGCCAACCCCAGTGCCCTCAAGCCTGACGTGTGATCAGAGGCTCCAGGGTTGACTCTGCAGGATGAGCTGGTCCAGGCTGAAGGGGGCCTGCTTCCAGGGACCTTGGGACAGGAACACTGCAGAGCAGCCAAAACTCATTAGTGTAAGTTTTGAAAGTCTCGGGGTTCCTGAAGGGCAAGTGAAGCCAGCATGGGCCATACTGTCCCCTACACATGGTCAGCCCTGAGTCACCCATCTCAGGAATTCTGGCTGAGCTGGGAGGACAGAAAGCTTCTGGGTGTGGTCACTTCCTGGGGGCTGTATTGATTTCCTTACCTAAAAAAAAAGAATTTTGATAGTGGGTATAGGAGGACTGACAGATCTCCAGCTAGTGGGAGGGATAGGTTCAAGGAGAGGAACTAGCCTGGCCTGGACTGTCGAGGGGCTGCCTGGAAGGAGGGACCCAGAAGGCAGGGAACTGGCCCTCTGTGGACCTTCGCCCTAGTGAGGCAATCAGGCAGCTCATGCAGACTGAACTAGGTAGGTGCTCAAGCCACCATGTCCAGCAACCAGCAGGGCACAAAACACATGTGCAAATGGCTGCATGGACAGATGGACAGACAAACATGGGTGTGAATGCCTGACCCAGGGTCCAGAGAAGCCATGGGTGCTTCTCCCCACTGAGCACAAACCCCGTGCTCCACGCTATGGGACCCAAGGTCCAGGTCCACGGGCCCATCTTCCCAACTCACCTGACTCGCCTGAGCTGGGTCTTCACCCTGGAACAGACCTCGAGGGCCCAGCTCCTCAGCAGGCCCTGCATCCAGCTGAGGTCCGCAGGCATCTCAGGCAACCAAGCCACCACCCTGGAGAACAGAACAGACTCAGCCCCTCCCGGCTGCACCCCAGCATCGGCCACCATCCCCAAGGCCCAGAGCAGAGTCCCGGGGTCCCCAAGCCAGGACACTAGGCCCACAGGCAGTGGGGGAGGGGTCAGGAGGGCACAAGTAGCCCTGCCCACCAGAGCAGCCTGGGACCACAGAGGCACCTGCGGTGGCTTGAGGGGTCAGAGATGATCCATGATGGACTTGAACTTGGTGGAAGCAGCTGAGCCCTTAGATTCTTCAACTCCACAGGGCACAGACAATGGAACACTGGCCAAAAGGGAAAGCCTAGGGGTGAAGCCTGCTCCCCTGATCTTTAGCAATATGGCGTGGGCAGGCCATGAGCTTCAATTTCATCATGTGTCATGTTGGGACATAATTTCACAGATTCCCACCTCCCACCCCTCCCCGCTCACTCAAAGACACCTCTACCACAGTTCTGACCTCCTCCAGATCCCAGTCCTACCTTCCCCTGCTCTCCTTGTCCCAACTTAGTTCAGTGTTTCTTCCCCAGGCCACCCCCTGTCCCCATCTGCACCCTTTCACCCACTCTCCTCGTGGCAGTCAGGGGTTCTCCTAAAACATACATCTGACTATAGGGTATCATTTAATGGGAAAAGTTATGCAAGGAACAGAGAGGTCAAGAGACCTGACTTTGGCCACACAGCAAAACAGGGCCAGACCCACTCCTAGGAAAGGCACATTGCCTCTGAGGCTCTGAGAGATGGAGGGATGGGCCAAATGTCACACAGACAGTAAAAGGCAGGGACAGGCTTCCCCGAATTTCCATCCCTGGTACCCCATGGCCTCCCCTTAGGGCCCACATTGCAGAGGAGACCAGCAGGGCACCAGGTCACACAGCCAATCCTGGGAAGTGGGGGAGGGCAGCCAGGCTCTGCCCCCACCCAGCTCTGCACACTAGGTTGCCACCGACATTCCAGCCATGGGGCTATTTCCACCAGAACCCTGACCACAAAGCAGCCTCTTCTTGGGACCCCCAGCCTGGCCTTACCTTTTGCTCTGGAAGTAGACATACTCAAAGGGCAGCATGCAGAGTAGCAGCAGGTATTTCAGGGCCCACCCAGGCCCCGTCTGGGACAAGTGGGCCCAGATGCTGGGGTCCCTGTTACATGCTCTCCTCAGTGCTACAAGAGAAGCCCAGTATGGCCCAGTCCACTTGGTGGCCATGGAGGGGAGACCACCCAACCCTCCAGCCAGCTCCTTTCAATGTCATCCTGAGGACAGGCAGCCAGGGCCTGTCCCCATCTCATGCAGTCTCCACACGGTGACCCCTTCTGCAGAGGAAGTAATTATTGGTCAAGCCCCTAACATGTGCCAGCAGGGAGCTAGGCCCTCAGCACAGGGACTTCACAACTGTTCATGAGATGTACATGGTGTGCCCTTTACACAGATGAGGAGACTGAGGTTCAGAGTGAAGAACTCACTTGTGTAAGGACCATTGCCAGGAAGGAGCAGAGCCAGGATGGACTCAAGACCTGTCAGATTCTGAGCCTTTTCTACCCCTCCTGCCCCCTGGTAAGTCTCTCATGGCCCCCAGGATGGAACATGTGCCCCCTCCACACCTCCCCGATAATAGTACCACATGGTTGTCATTAACAACAGCTGCAACTGTGACCACAGTGACCATTTCCCACTGTTTACGGAACTGATCAGAGTAGAAGAGACCAGCCTGCGGGAACATGAGCCATGGGGAGGCAGGGTGGGGGGCACAAGGGACCAAAACCCGACCTCCAACCATGGCTCAGGCCACAGCTCAAACCAGCAACCACGGCCCCGGCCCCAGACCCTGCTGCCTAGACACAGACTGTAGATCTGGCTTCACCCAAATCTGCCATGTGTCTGAGGACAAGTCCCTTCCAGGCACCCAGGCTGCCTCCCCTGTAAAATGGAGGTACTTGTAGGACCAACTTACCTGGGCAGGTATAAGGATGAAAAGAGACCTGTAAAGGGCAGTCCCAGCCAGATACCAAGTCCAGTCCCAGAGAGGGGCTGGCTAGAAGTGGCTTTCTGGTGCCCCCAGGTGGCTGCAGGGATGCCTCCAGGGTTCCAGAGCCCCGAGCTGAGACCTCAGAGGCTCAGTGCAGATCAGGCCATCACAGGGTCTGCAGTCCTGGAAAGGCACCAGCCATATCCCCCCTCCTGTCACCCACCTCCAGTGTAGCTACTCTGCCTTTGGTTGCCATCACTTTTCCTCCCAGTCCTCCACCTTCCTGGTTTCTCCCTCCCATCTCAGCACAGAAAACTGCAGGCCTAGAAGTCAGAAAGAGAGCTCTGGAAAGGAAGGGCCACCCTCACTCCTAATACACTCCCTCAGCGGTTCCCCACCTCTCTCTTGCACCTTTCAAGGCCATCTACCCTGGTTTCCGAGGCCCCCACACACGAGTTCAATTCTGCTACCCTGCCCCTCAGCCTCTGTACAACAGCTGTACAGACTCTCAGCTCTCCTCTCTATTCCCCAGGGCCTTTGCACATGCTGCATACTTTTCCCACAGGCTGGTCTTCCTCCTCTCTTTGCTTGGTCAAGTCCTTTCAAGTTTCACTTACACACTGCTCAAACCCACCCCCACCGCCATTACATGTGCCTGTGGAACCCTGTTCTTTCCTGTTGTTATACCTGTGACATCTGTGTCACCAAACAGGACAACAGGCTGATGGTTCCGAGCAAACTCCTGCTTCTGCCACTTGCTAGCTGTGCAACCTTAAGCAAGTCACTTAGCCTCTCTGTGCTGCACTTTCCTCATCTGTACAATGTGGATAATTCACTACCAGCCTTGGGATGTTTTAAGAAAGATGAAACGAGTCCATCTCTATCTGGGAAGTCCAGAAACCTCTGCATGGGTTACTTCTATCTCCTTCAGCCCCTCCTGACCTTTTTCAGGGCAATGAGCAAAGGCCTGGCTTTCTTGGGTTCACATGGGTTTGAATCCATGTCATTGCAGGCCTGACACCTACGTGAGTCCCGTGTACTCTCTCTCCGAACTTCAGTTTCCCCATCAGTGAATTACACCTGGGTGTGGTGAGGGCTGGATGGCACAACATGCAAGAAGCCCTTAGTGGCGCCTGGGAAGTAGGGAACTTAGTAATGGAAGAATCCTGTCCTCCTCTGGGTGGTGAGCACCGCAAGGTGAGGCCATGACTTCCGGCCCCGAGTGGAGGGCGCCTAGTAGGAGAGCAAGCACAGGAAGGGAGGGGCAGTACCGGCCTCCAACTCCGGGGAAAGCTGCTCAAAATTGGGCACATCCTTGACCACCACGTTGGGCACTGCCCAGTCCACAGCCAGGCCTGCCTCCTCGCCTCGGCCACAGCCGGCATCCCAGGTCCCATTGGCTGGGACAGGGGGCTCCTGAGACACCAAAGTCCACAGAATCGGCTCCTTGGTGAGTCCTGAGGCAGCGGGGGTGGGGGAAGACATGACAGGTCAGCCTGCCTGGAACCTCACAGTGGAAATGACTCCCTCTGGCTCTCCACCCTGCCCAAGCCAACCCCACCCCCCAGGTGGCTTGGCTAACCTGCTGTGGGAGCCCTGGTGACCTGCTGTGGGATGCATTCTGGTCTCAACCCAAATCACCCCATCCTGCATTCCCCAGCCCTGCCCTACTTCCTGTTTCTGTCCACTGTCCAGGGGCCAATCAGAGGCCAGACGCTGAGGACACAGTCCAGAGCTCAAATCCTGGCTCCAACCACCTGCAAGCTAGGTGACCTTATCACTCTGTGCCTCAGTTTCCCTTTCTGTGCAACTTAAGACCTACTTCAGGTGATTATTCTGACAATTAACTGAGATAAATATGTAAAGCTGGGCCCAGGGCTGGGTATGCATCAAGTGCTCGGCCAATGCTTCCTCCTGTTCTGGTGGCTTTGGGCTCCAGCCCAAGGGATCCAGGACGTGGGTCTGAAGCCAGGTGCCTGAAAAATGTGAACCTCTGGGATCACCTCCAAGCTTTGCCAGCCCGAAGACTTCTTTAGCCAACTCACCACCCATGAACATGCACACACTCAAACACACACACAAACACACACACACACACACCTCCTGCCACTCTGAGCCATTGTTCCCTCAAGGTTCCTGCCTCTGCACCTGTGCTCTTGTTCTCTCTGCCTAGAATGCCCTCTCCTCTACTGTCTGCAATCTCCACACTTTTCATAACCAATCAAAGCCCAGTTCATCTGTCACCATTTCCAGGAAGACATTCTTGTCCCCCAGGCTGGGCCAGTGCCCTCTCTGGGCTCCCACAGCCTGGGCAGTTCCCCCTCAGGGCCCCCAGCTCCCTGTGGACAGAGCGGGGCCTGTGTGTCATTCCTCCTTGGTTCACCTGGTCAGGACAAGCCCAGAGCAGAAACTGAGGAATAGAATGAGTGGGCTCAGGTCCCTAATGTGCAAATGCCCTGGAGGCAGCATCCACCTGGGACTCATGGAGGTAGGATCCCCCTCTTTTAGTCAGCTGTGTAAGGGTATGACACCTACCGCGCCTCTCCAGGAATCTCAGGGCATCCAGGTAGCCTTGTCTGCAGTAGTCAGCCACAATCTGCCAACACACAGGGCAAGTGGGGGCGGACAGGCCGAATCTGTCCCCCAAGCCAGCGGGCCCAGGCCAGAGACTTGCCTTCAACTGGAGGTGACCATCCCAGCCTACACTCTCCATGTGACCCAGTCGGCAGGGCTCAGGGACCCTGGGGAGGCCAGTGCTGGCCAGGAAGGCAACAGGTATGCAGGCAGACTAACCACCCCTGCAGCTTCCCCCTCCTTTCCTTCCCTCTTCAGAGATGCTCTCGCTGGGGGCTCTTGGTCCAGATTATTGCCCCCCACCACCTCGGTTCCCTCCTCTGGCCTGGGGTGGCTGGGACATCACCTGGCACTCTTAGGTCAGAGGGTCCCTTTGCCCCTTTGATGTTCATTTATGGACCCTTGTGATGGGCAGAGGAACTCAGAGAAGCCACAACTGCCCTTCTGGGTAAGAATTCTTCTAGAGGGGGTCCCAGAGGGCTCTGTATCCCCTCACTGTGTGACCTCGGGATGGCCCTGCCACTTCCCTGGGAACCTCTGTTTCTTTATCTGTAAAATGCAGCTGCTGTCTGCTAACCTAGGGGCTGTGGGGAGGCTCAGAGAAAGTGACCACCACCTTCTTCTTTCAGTTATAAAGTGCTCTGCAAACACAAGAGGTGTGAAGGGATGGGGGAGGCCAGGGCACAGGTGGAGTGGGGAAGTATGGTATGACAATCTGTTTGTGTTAAAGTGTCCATCTTCCAGAAACACCAGAGTGAGATGCTGTCACTCATCTTTTTCTGAGCTTCAGCCTTGCCTCCACAATGCTGGGTCAATTGACCCCATTCAAAGGGCAGCAGGGGAGAGCATAGGACTGGGGCAGGCAGGGGTTGAGTTCTGGGTTTAATATTTGCAGGTTGTGTGGCTTTGAACAAGTGGCTGAACCTCTCTGATCCCTGGTGTCCCCCTGCCCCCTGAGAAATGGGGATGACAGCAGTACCTTCTCATTGGCCTGTCACAAGGGGCACAGGGAAAGCGAGGGCTGGAAGTCAAGCTCGGCAGAGGCAGCTTTGGTCTGCTCCCTTGCTGGAGGTGCTGGCTGTAACTCAACACCTTCCCAGGGAGGCAAAGAATACACAGGACATGGCTCCGCCCAGACTTTGGAGGCCAGTCCTGCTTGGGCTCTCCTTGGCTGTGCAAATCACTGCAAGAGGCCTCACTGCCCTAAGGCTGGTATGGAAGTCCCAGGAACACAAGAACCTGATGCTAGGGGCTCTTGATCATGGCCAAGACCCCATGCCCTGTGACGGGCTACCAGACTTACCTCAGGCTTTGGGGGGAAGAGGGAGATGACCCCTAGGTAGAAGTTCTTGGTGGAGACCTGGAAGCTGGCGTTGAAGGCATTCAGCTCATGTAGGCTGGCCGACGTGCTCTGGGGACAGATGTCCACGGTCCCATGGTAGGGGGACACTGTGATGGTGGAGTTAGGGTCCTCGAAGGGTATATTGTTGCTCAGAGCCCCATCGATGTAGCGCTGCAGTGTGGGTGGGCGGGTGGGCATCACTGCCCCTTGGGACGCCTGCCCTCCCACCATGCTGCCACAGAGCTGCCAGCTGAGAACAAGCTACAGCTGGTGACTTCTGGCTCCCCTGAGGGACAGGGACCACTCTGGCCCAGGACTCTTCTTAGTCTCCCCAGAAGAGTGGGGAGGACCTAGCACACAGTAGGTGCTCAAGAAGTGCAGGTTTCCCACTCTCTACCCACCAACTGCATGTTCAGGGGCTGCACAGAGCACAGGGCAGGGGCTCGGTAGTCAAACCTCTTGAGGGCACTTACCTCCCCTCTGAATTCAGGGGGAATCACCCCGCAGTAGAAAGGAAAATATAAGGAACAGATCAAGGCCTGGGAAGAGGAAAAAGTGGGAAGAATTCCAGTGTTCATGTGCCCTTGGGTTCTGACCCTCCCTGGATGTGGTTTCCCAGTACGGCCTCCCAGCATGTGTGGCCAGCCCTGAGAGTAGGGGGGCCTGAGGCCAAAGAAGAGGCATCTGTGGACTGGACTCTGGGTGCCTTGAGCCTGCTGCAGGTTTTCTTTCATTTGGGGTTGTTAACTAAGGGTCAACAGAGGCAGCAAGTACTATTTCTCCCTCATTCTTCCAGCAGGGATTCTCCATCAACAATTGAGGCTATTTGCCAAAGTGTGTTCCCTGGACAAGGATCCGTTCACATGCACCTCGAACAAGAGACCCTGTCTTCTCTACCCATTTGAGAAACCCTGTCCATGCAACCCATAAAGGTCCTGACGAGTTCTGCAGTGAAAAAGACACTTAACATCTCCACCTCTCTCGGCACCACTGACATCGGGGCTAGATGGTGGGGGCCGACCTGTACACTGGGGGATGTTGGGCAGCCTCCCTGGCCTCTGCCTTTTAGGTTCCAGGAGCAGCACACCCCACATTTGTGACCATCGACATTGACAAATATCCCCTGGGGGACCAAATTGTCCCCAGTGGAGAACCACCAGACTGGAGGTTACCAAACTCATAGAACATAAAACCTTTCTTCATGGAACACCTGGAGACATCCCTCAGATGCTCTCGGGAGATTCAGAACCTGTCCTGGCCCTAATTTGAAAGAAATGCTGTTGAGAGCCTCAGCCCCACTGAGTAATAACAGTAACAGCAGCCCAGGGTTCCAGAACCTACTATGAGCCGGGCCCTGCACTGTGCGCCCTACAGACAAGGATGCTGGAACACACTTTGGGATTTAGGAATCCTCGGGGGTCCTGGGACATCAGCCCACAGCGATGGACCCCTCCCTCCCCAGCCCACATTCAGAATCCAACACCTGTGTCCTGGTTGGCACAGACTCAGGTCAAGTCCTTGGTGCCAGGCCCCCTGCACTGGGCTGGGGCATGAGATGAATCAGACTCTGGGCCAGGGACCCCATCTGGGTAGAAGTCACAGACCCCAATGGCAAAGGGAGCAGAGCTGAGATGGGGAAGCACAGGACTCCCACCTCCAGCTGAGGCCGCATGGGGTAGAGACCCGCCCCCTCCATCTGAGCTCTCCAGGGACTGGGCCCCTACTGGGCCTTCTTGACCACCCTCACAGTGAGCACCTTACAGGTAGGGAGCGCAGGGCCTCTTTCCCTCCCTGGGCACTCTCTGTCATGCTCTCTGCTTTATTTCAGGGTTGGATTAGTTCTTGGTCCATTACTTGGAGATGCGGTGACTCTGTCCCCTCTAGTCCTCTCCTACCCATTAGAAGATGAGCTCCAAGAGGCAGGGGATTTTTACTGTTTTGTGCCTACAACACTGACTGGCACATAATGCATAGTCCACAAATGTTTGCCCACAGGCCAGGAAGGGCCTCCAGGGATTGCATGGGGTGGGGGCTGGGCAGGCATCGCTCTGGAAAGAGCAGGCTGAAGACTGCCTACATTTGGCCCTCCACCCAGTCCTTCCCTGTGCCACCAGGGACTTCCTCACCCCAAGCTAAGCCCACCCCTTCCTCCCTGCATGACTTGGAGCACATCACCACTGTTTCTGTACCTCGCTTTCCTCATTTCTAAACAAATCCAGGAAACATAAGTTCCTGCCTCCCCTCCCCACCTCCTAAGGACGTGAGTGCACCAGGGAAGCAACTGGAAATCACTTCAGTGAGCACAGGAGCCATCCCCTGCCTGCAGGGCCTGGATCCCAGCACCTGCTCACCTGGATGAGCTCAGCGCGGGTGGCAAAGTCGGTGACTATGACATTGCGTCCGTCGGGCCAGTGGGTCAGCGAGATGCCCAGGCGCTGGGAGGCCAGGACGTGAGCATTGCCGGGCAGTTTCTCTTCTAGCTGCTGCTTAATGTGCTCCATGGGCGCAAAGGCCGGGTGGAAAACACCCAGGCTCAGCTGCTGCACGTGCTTGACCAAGCCCAGGAGGTGGGAGCAGCAGAAATCTGAGGGGTGGGAGGAGACCTCCTCAGCCCCCCAGGGGTGCAGTGGGGACCCAGGGTCCTCGCCTTTCCAGTGCAGGATGTCTGTGCCCAGATCTGGGTTCAAACCCTCTGTCCACCTTTACCCCCAGCTGGCCATGGAATCAGACTTCCTGGCTCTGGGTCTCAACTCTCTCCTCTGCTCCATGGGGGAACCACAGTCCTGAGCCCACAGCTTCTCATAAGGGGCCAAGGAGGACCAGCTGGTTGTAAGGACGACAGGACAAAGCTCCAGGAAGGAGCCCTGAAAACACCACTGCCCCTGCACATCCACCCTCCTCCCGTCCCTAATCAGTTTCCTGTTAGGGTCTGTCCGCTGGTTCCCAGCCCCTCCGCGCCCACAGAAGCCCGGAACGCACCAGCCGACTTGCCGCAGATGATGGCGACGGCGTTGAGTGCTCCCGAGGAGGAGCCATAGAAGCGGAGGGCGCCCTGGAGGAGGCGCGGGGCACGCTCGCGCAGGCACTGGGTCACGCCCACATGGTAGAGACCCAGGAAGCCGGAGCCGGAGAAGGACAGGCTCCAGCTGCCCTCCTCCTCCAAGAAGCGGCCCATGGCGGGTGGGGCCGGGCCAGGCCACGAAGGGGGAGCGGTCCGGAAAGGGCTGTGATAGGGCCTCGGAGATCCCGAAGGGTTTAGAGCCAGGGCTGCGGCTCCAGGGAGGGAGACCCAGGCAAGGCCCAAGTAACCCCTGCCCTGCCCTGCCCTGGGCTGCGTCACCTGCTGCCCCAGCCAATGAGGCCCCGGGACGCCATCCCACTCCACCCTCTGGGGTGCACCCCAGGTGTGGCTGCAGGTTGTGGGTGGCCGGGACCCATCTCCAGATGGCAGTCCCTGATTTCCAGGTGGCTGGACTCCTGGCGAGGGGCTTAATCTTGCTCTAATGTCTGATAGTCTTGGCAAAAACATCATTCCTGCACCTGTTTACAATGAGAATTTGGGGCACTGGGGAAAGTGACAGCCAAGAAGTAGCATCCCTGGAGCCACCTCCCCTCCCCTTCAGGGTCAGTCTAGTCAATTCCGCAGGTGTGCTGGTGCTGGAACCAGGCAGAAATGTGACAGGCAGGTCTGGGGTCCAGGCAGCACCCCCACACCTGAGTGACTTCCTAAAACTCACCCTCTCTACACTGTAGATTTTCAGTATAATGTGAGAAGACTTCCATAAAAGGACCCACAGAGCCATTACTCCTGATTGCTGCACCCCCAAGCACAGACACCCCAGCCTCCATCAACTGCCAGCCGTGGCAGCAGTGTTTGTCAGGGGCCAGCAGCATGAGGGGAAAGGTATGTGCTAAGGGCTTTCTTTGCAGCTGCCAGCTGAGCTCACACAGCTATGGGTATACGGGTCACCACACCCACTGGCAGCCAGGGCACTGATACATCCAGGAAGAAACTCTGAGAGGCCAAATAACTTGCCTGCCATCCTGTAAGCTGGGCAGAGGTTCTGGAAACCAAGCCAAGGGCACTGAGAGAAATTAAATCCCCCAGAGAAATCCGCCTGTGCATTCATAGGGTGCTACAGAGGAGGGCACTGATGCCAGTTGTCTGCGGTGGGACAGGGTCGACCTGATTCCCTCCTGTGCCCCCCAACCCTCACAGGTGTCCCTGGCTGGGGACTGGGTGAGCCTCACATAATGGGGCACTCTGAGAAATACAGCTTGGAAGTGGTGGGGAAAAGGAGAATGAGATTTATTGCATGATGCCATTTATGCAAACATTTAAAGACACTCCCAAAGCATTACTATATATATATATATATATATATATATATTTTTTTTTAGTAATATGGGTAACTGGCTGGGAAGGTGGTTGGAATTTCAGACATTAGATATTCTAGGGAGCAGGTCTATGGAGTGAAGGCAAGGGAAGCAGAGATGGGTGAGGAAGGGGCAATGAATGAAATAAAAGATGATGTGCATGTGCACCCTAGGACCAAAATGCAGGGTGGGGGTCGGGTGGGGGTGGCAAAAGGCTGGGAAGAAGCTGACGCACTGGACTTGAACCCAGGTCAGCCCCAGGACAGAGGAAGGAGCAGACAACTGGGCCAGACCCTTAGGGATCCTCCTCCACTGCCTGGGGTCCCCTTTCTATGGTAGCAGGGGGTAGGGGGGTGAGGAGAGGCTTTGTGGGGGGCCCTAACTGTTGAGAATTCCCCTGTGCAAGTATTTTACTCCCCCCTGGCACTGGACTCAGCACTTTTCCTAGATCACCTCATTTAATCTTCACCACAGCCCTGTGGGACATGTGGGCTTCCTAACCACAGTGCACAGTCAAAGGATCTGAGACATGAACCGGAAACCCAAGAGCACTCCAGCAACAAGCCGCTAAGCTGGGCCTCTGCAGGCCTCCTTGCTTCTTTGCCTGGAGAGAAGGTGTGGAGTCAGGAGGCAGGGAGGGGAAGCAGATGTTCCAGGCTAGAGGAGCCCAGAGGGGCCAGGTTGGAAGTTGTGCAGCCCTGAAGGCCAAGGAAGGCAGCACAGAGTGGAGGTCTGTCTCAGGAATCAGGGCAGAGTTGAGCTTTTCAGAGAGACCTTTTGGAAGGCTGAGTGGAGATACAGGAGTCAGGGACCCAACAGTTGTAGTATGTCAGGCTGGCTGGCCCAGAGATTGGACCAGGAGGCTACTTGAGCTGCTGGGAAGGTGAGAGGTCCACTTTTTGTCCCGAAGAGAAAGCAGAGGGTGGGAGATAGTGAACCCCTGTTAGGTACCTTTCGAGGGCCAGGAGCTGCACCTTTCCATGGAAGCACATGGAACCCCCAGCAGCTCCAAGAAGCAGGACTATTATCCCATCTCCCGCATGAGGGAACTGGAACCGAGGGATGTCAAGTGGCTTGCCCAAGTCGCCCAGCTGGTGAGTCCTCGTTGAGATGGGGTGCCAGGCCTGCTGCCCCCAGAATGCAGATTCAGTGCTGCACGGAAAGACAGACCTACTCTTCACATGTCCAAGACTCAGTTCCCAAGGGGAGGGTACAGCCCTTGGTGACTGTACTAACTCCATGATGAGCCATGTCAATTGTGGTTTGACAAGTCCTGCTTAGGACCTGGGAACCGTCCAAGTGGGTGGGGTGGGTCCTCAAGGGAGAGAAAGGGCATGATGGCTGCCCAGAAGCTGTGGGGAGCCTTCAGCCTTCACTTTCACTCCTACCTGTGTGGCACCAGCTGCTGCCCCCTTCCTTTTCCACAGCTGGGTTGCTGACCTGTATCCCAGCCCCAGCCCTGAGAAGAGGACAGAAGCCACCACCTGACCAAGACATGACAAAGGGGCACCCTGGTCCTTGGAATCCCTGACACCAGAGCTGGGTCTGTGGGAGAAAAGTAACCTTTCTTTTTTTTTTTTTTTTAACTTTTTTTATTATATAATATAACATGTACAAAGCAAAAATAGAAAAAAGCAATAGTTTTCAAAGTAGTTACAGGACAAATCCCAGAGTTTGTCATGGGCTACCATACCATCCTCTCAGATTTTTCTTTCTAGCTGCTCCAGAATATAAGAGGCTAGAGGGCTTAAATACTTTTTTATCATCACAATCGGCTTGTTTTTCCTTCTTTTTTTGTGAACAATAACATATATACAAAAAAAACTATAAATTTCAAAGCACAGCACCACAATTAGTTGTAGAATAGATTTCAGAATTTGGTATGGGTTACAGTACCACAATTTTAGGTTTTTACTTCTAGCTGCTCTGAGATACTGGAGACTAAAAGAAATATCAATTTAATGATTGAGCATTCAAATTCATTTGTTAAACCCTACCTTCTTTGTATAACTCCACCATCACCTGTGACCTTTCTATCCCACCCTTTAAGGGTATTTGGGCTATGGCCATTCTAAATTTTTCATATTAGAAGAGGCTGTCAATAATGTGGGGTAGGAGATGGAACTATCTGATGTTCTGGAGAGGCTGGGCCCTCTAGGCTTTAGGACTTAACTGGTCCAAGGACCCATCTGAAGTTTATAGGTTTCTGGAAAGTTACCTGGTATATGGAACCTTTGTAGTATCTTATATATCACCCTAGGTGTTCTTTAGGACTGGCTGGAATGGTTTTGGTTGGGGTTTGGCAAGCTATGGTAGGTAGCAACGTCTAACTGAAGCTTGCATGAGAGTGACCTCCAGAGTAACCTCTCGACTCTATTTGAACTATCTCAGCCACTGATAATGTATTAATTACACTTCTTTTCCACCTTTTGGTCAGGATGAAATTGTTGATCCCACACTGCCAGGGCCAGACTCATCCCTGGGAGTTGTCTCCCATGCTGCCAGGGAGACTTTCACCCCTGGATGTCATGTCCAATGTAGTGGGGAGGGCAATGATTTCACTTGCAGAGTTGGGCTTAGAGAGAGTGAGGCCACATCTGAGCAACAAAAGAGATTCTCCAGAAGTGACTCTTAGGCATAGCTATAGGTAGTCTAAGCTTTTCTGCTACCTACATAAGCTTCGCAAGAGTAAGCCTCAAGATCAAGGGCTTAGCCTATTGATTCAGGTTTCCCTAATTTTAGACACAGTATCAGGGGATTCCCTGGTGATAAAGTTTAATAGTTCCATATTTTTTCTCCCATCTCTCAAGGGACTTTCCCAGTTCTTTTTTTATTATCTCCTGAGCTGTGCAATCAATTTGAGTTAGATTATGTACTACAGAAAATTTAGGTTGCAGACAAAATAAACCTTTCTTCCTTTGGTCTCAAAGAGTAGGTGCAGTTCTAAAATATAGACAATGTCTTCTTCACCCCTGTGTTCTGAATTACCTTAATCCCGACCTGATCAGTCTCATTCTTGTCTCTAAATACCAGGTTATACATACATAAAAGAGCCTCTCAAAACCTAGAAATAATAATTACCACTCCGGAGTAAATGTATCTGCTATAAGAGCTTACAGTCTAGGCCCCTGTTTTCTTATAAGCATTTTCTAAAGGAGACCATACAATAATTGATCTTTTGTTTCTGGCTTATTTTGCCTCACCAAATGTCCCACAGGTTCATTCACATCATTGCATGCCTCACGACTTCGTTCCTTTTGCAGCAGCACAATATTTGATCATAGCTGTACATCATTGTTCACCAGTCTACTTCTCAGTCAGTGCATCCTTCAGCCACCTGCATTCATTAGGCATCATGTATAATGCCCAAAGTCCATAGTCCATCAACATTCTCAATTTTAGATAATTTCAGTTGTTCATAGTATCCTCTTATGATTTCTTTTATTTCTTCAGGGTCTGTGGTAAAGCACCCCTTCTCATTTCTGATTTTGTTTATTTGCATCCTCTCTCTTTTTCTCTTTGTCAGTCTTGCTAGTGGCCCATCAGTTTTATTGATTTTCTCAGAGAACCAACTTTTGGTTTTATTGACTCTTTCTATTGTTCTTTTGTTCTCCCATTCATTTAACTCTGCTTTGATCTATGTTATTTCTCTTCTTCAATTTGCTTTGGGGTTAGTTTATGGTTCTTTCTCAAGTGTCTCCAGGTGAAGTTAAGTCCCCAATTTTGCTCTTTCTTTAAATAGGCATTTGGGGGCAATAAATTTCCCTCTCAGCACAGTCTTTGCTGCATCCCATAAATTCTGATATGCCGTCTTCTCGCTTTCATTCATCTCCAGATAGCTACTGATTTCTCTAGCAATTTCTTCTTTGGCCCACTGGTTGTTTAAGAGTATGCTATTTAATCTCCATATCTTTGTGAAAGTTCTCATTCTTTTGTGGTTAGTGATATCCAGCTTCATTCCATTGTGATCAGAGAAAGTGCTTTGAATAATTTCAATGTTTTTAAATTTATAAAGACCTATTTTATGCCTTTTAAAAAATAAAATGCCAAGGTCGATTCCTTCCATCCTTTATTTACACCCTAATTTGAAATTAAAAGAACTCGAGAGGACTTACCTACATACATTCTCCAGGTGATTTGTTTTTAATGAGGAAAGAGATGTGGACAAGTGGGGAAGTACTGTTAGATTAATGAAGATTGCAGT
The DNA here is from genome assembly GCA_004026745.1 of Myrmecophaga tridactyla. NCBI lineage: Eukaryota > Metazoa > Chordata > Mammalia > Pilosa > Myrmecophagidae > Myrmecophaga > Myrmecophaga tridactyla. The sequence continues at coordinate 87,275 of PVIY010004307.1, forward strand.
AGAGGGTTGAACTTGACCCTGAGCTAGAAGAAAGTGTCTGGTAGAAGAGGTGTCTGAGCTGTGTTCTGAGGACTGCAAGATTGAGCAGGGTTGAGGTGGGGGGAGAAGTGTTTAGGGTAGAATCCAGAGGACAGGACCCCACAGGTAAGAACTCTGCCATGTTTGTTTAGGGTGCTACCAGGCTCCTGGGGAGGCTTGGGCTGGCCCCAGAATGAGCATCCTGTTCCTACGGAAAAGTGTGTTTCCCCAGCTGTGAAAAGGCAATGAGGTGCTACCTCTCACTGGCACGTCTTTGAGGGGTGGGGTCACTTCCACCCCACCACTTCTCACTGTGAGGGGAGTCTGGCTAAAGGCTTCAGGGATGGAAGAAGAGAAAAGAGGTGGGACAGAGGACTCAGCTCACCAGTCATCAAGGCAAGGCAACCTGCTTCTAAGGAGCAAATGTAGCTGAAACAAGGCCATCTTTCTGCACTGGGGATAGGAGTGGTGGCGGGGCCTGGGTGGGCATTTAGTCCATGGCAGCAAGAACCACTGGGAAGGTCCCACTGGAGATCACAGTAGAGGGCCCCTATCTTTGTCGTCTGCCTGCCCACTGATCACTCCTGTCCATGTTCAATAGCCGCCAAATTCCCAATGAAGAACTAAGCGGCAGGGGCACTGGACTAAGTGCATGTTCCCAGCCCAGGACCCAGGAAAAGTGGGCCCCAACCAAGAGGCATGTCCTTCTACTGACCCACATTCTCATCCCTGCACTCTTCCTTTCTCTCTCCCTGGAGGGGGCAGCCCTCCGCCATGGCACCTTCGCCTCCTGACACTTTTGTACCACCTCTCTTGAGTATGCACCTCCAACCTTGTCTCTCAAACTCCCAGCCTGGAACTTTCCATCACCGACATAAATGTCCCCCCCATCCCACCCTGCCCCAGTCACCCCATCCTGTCCCCAGTTGGAAGTCCCAGCATCACTGAATCTTTTCCCCTTTGCCTCACTGGCCCATGCCATTGCTCACTCGACCCACTCCTAGTGCCTCCTCAAATATTTTGCCTCTTCCCTCCTCTCTTGTTGCCATCACCGCTCACCTCATCAGCTGCAGCCACCTGCAACCTGCCACCCGACCCTGTCCCTCCACAATGCCCTGCAAGGTGGGTCTTGTCCCCTGCTCATAAACCTGCCCCCTGTCCTCACTGTCCTGCTGATGCAGGTGTAAACCAGACTCCCCCACCCTTGCCAGTAACTCTTGCTCTCTGACTCTGTGAGAAGGATTGGACTGGAGAGCGGGGCAGGCACACCTGAGCTGGACCCCAACTCACCCTTCCCAAGCTGCATAGACTTAGACAAGCCACTGCCCCTCTGAGCTGTTTCCACAAATGGGAGCTGACAATGCCTGTTCACCTCACCACTACAAAAACTCATGATAGCAGGCCCTCCAAATTATCTGGAGAGACACACATACACCATGCAAAGAAAAATTCAGATCACGAAGGGAAACATTTAAAAAAGAAGCACTGCAAGCAAAAAGTTGCACGAATGGAAACCAAAATTATCCGACAGATCCACAAGCCTGAATGGGACCGCCTCTGGTGCAAAATGCCATGGAAGACTCTTCGGCTGCTGAAATGGGAAGCAGAGCCACATGCACTGGCCAGGACAACTTGCTAGATAGGGAAAAACAGCAAAGTGCCAGACCGTGCATAGCATTCAACCACTTTTGTGTGTGTTTTTTTAAAAGGAGATTATGCAGAATATAAATACCTGAGAGATGAGGACAGCATATCTCTGGAAAGACCCACAGGGAACTATAACACTGGTACCCCTGAGAAGCAGAGACCAAGGGACATGCTGGGAGGTGTAGATTTCACTCTGTACCCTTTTATTTTATCCTGTGTATGTATTAATCAACTTCATAAAATTAAAACACACATTTTAAAAGAATAGAGCCCTTTTCTCAGGACTATGGGATTACATGAGATTCGCTGAGAAGATGGAGAGAAACTAAAGAACCAAAAGTGCTTTATAAACTGTAAGACTGTGTACCTGGGTTTGTAAGGATTAACAGTTAGACTCCCAAGCCAATCTGTCTGGGTTCAAATTCTGGTTCCATCACATATTGGCTGGTGACCTTGGTAATTTAATTAATCCATGCCTCAGTTTCCGTCTACATCAAATGGGGGAAATAATACTACCTGCAAGTCCTGTCATGAGCACTGAATGAGCTAATAAAGGTAAAGGCTTTGGAACAACACCTTGCAGATGGTAAGCACACAATCAATGATTAATATGGTTATTGTCACTATTATTATTTTAATTATGTGGCACACATCTCATGCCCTGTCATGGGCTGGGAGCTGGCAGCCCAGCCTTCCCCTCCCACAGAGGGAGGTGGTGCCCAGTTTTTCCAATCCTCTGTCTGGGGCATCTGGAGAAGAACCCCTGTTCCCTTAAGCGCAACCTCAGCAGAACAGGAAGCCATGGAATTTCAAGCACCTGACATCTCCAGGTGAGGAGTTCCGGTTGTGGTAGGGAGTCACTGGCACTGCCTCTGTGCCCAACAAAAGTACAAGCCCACAGAGCAGAGGCTGACCTACCTGTGCCCCAGAGGTATAGCATGGGGGAGGTACAGACCCAGACACCTGCTGAGCAGCTTTCACCTTTGCAAGTGTCTGCATAGAAGCCCTGGCACAGCGATTCTAGGGCAAGGAGCCAGACATCGCCCTTGCCCCCATCACTGATTGGCAGAGGTTCCAGGAGGGTCCTGGGGTTCAGTGTCCAGCTGCACACAAATAGACAGGTGGGGGTCCCCAATAGAATCTGTGTGCTAGGCAAGAATAGGGGGATCCTGAGAAAGAACCCCCCACCAAGTCGTGCTGCGGACAGCTGGCATCCAGGTGTGAGTCTGGGAGATGGACCGTCCTTGAGAGCCCTGGTGAGGATGGATGTAACTGAGAATGGAAGGAACATGTCCCTCAGGGCCCAGCAGCTTGGCAGCCTGACCCCCGGACTGAGTATAACAAGGAACAAGGGAGCAAAAGAACGTGCTCACCCTCTCTTCTATTCAAGAAGACTGAGCAGCCACCGTAGCCCTGTGAGGATGGAGACTGAGGCAGCAGAGAACCCCGCTTCATCTCCCATGTGACCTCCACACCTAAACCAGTGAGACCAGCAGGTGCAGGGCTCACAATCACATCTGTCCCTCAACATGGATGCCAGGGGCCAATGGTGTTGGGGACTGGTTTTGAGGGGTGTGTTTGCCGTATAAACACCCACAGAGAACCTCACAAATATGTGGGGAAACGGAGCCTGCCACCAACTAAAGATCCCGTAAGTGGAGCAAATGGAGGTTTGGGCATCAAGAGTCAGTTTTTAATGTATGACCCCACCACCACCACTGGGTGTGGCACCCGTGTGGAAGAAGGAGAGCTGGTGCACAGCTAGGAACTGAGACTGGTGCAGTAGACAACAAGGGATGACAGTGGGGCTGGGATTAAGATGGTGGCTGTAGGAATGAGGAAACAGGACAGGCTGGGAAGATACTTTAGGAGGGAGTTTCAGGGGGTGAAGGGAAAAGAGGGACCCACACAACACCCAGGTTTCTGGGCTGGGTGGCTGGGTGTTTGGCAGTGCATTGCCCAAGATGGGGAGCTGGTAGACAGAGCAAGTTTGAGGGGAGGTGACAAACTCAGCTTCAGACATGTCAGGCCTGTGGATCCTGGAAAGCAACTATGTCGAACCCCTCATTTCACTGCTGAGGCCAGCGACTTGCCTCTCACAGCGAGGGCTTTGCGATTCCAGGACCCTTTTCTACCCCCACTCCCTCCCTATTGTTGCGGGGGCTGATAAGTCGGACAAAGCAGCATGATTCCACAAGCCCCCCTCCCTGCTCCCCTAACCAGCTTTCCAGAGGCTGCCACAGTCCCAGGTGGCCATGTGTGTGGCTTCAGGTCAGGCCGAGTGCATGGGATTTCAGACACAATCTCTACTCAGAGCCACCCTTGAAAATTTCCCCTAATAGAAAGTTCCGTCCAGACATTTCCTACGTGTGAACAGATATGCTTTCCTCTGCCCCAGTGAAATCTTGGCACGGTCTCTGCCCTGTGGCTGGACTCAGAGTTTCCAGGCAGTTTGTCCTGCTCAGGAGCCACTCTGGCTTGGGAAACCTGGTCAGCAGCAGCCTGGCCTCAGAGGACATAGGGTGAGGCCATGTTGTCCTGCACTGCTTCACCCAAGCCTGATGGCAGGGCAACCCAGAGCAGGACGGAGCACCAGCTGGTGGGAAGTCTGGGGCTGGGTGAGGGGCACTCCTGAGGCCACAGCTAATTCTGGGATCCGGGGGACCAAACAGGGCCCGGGCAGGTAGAGGCGACAATCACTTCACCCTACAGGGGCATCGGGGCTAAGCCTCAACCTGAAGGACGCTGGGGACATCCAGGCACCCAGCTTGCTCTCAAGTCCCTTTGACCACCAGCCGAATGGTCTTCCAGCCTGGCTTGAATATCTGTATCGACAGGGAACTTCCCACCTGGGAGGGAATCCCCCCTTCCCATGACACAGGTCTGGTCTTTAGAAGCTACTCCTGGGTCTTCCACTGTTGGTTCCAGCTCAGCCTTCTGCAGCCCGAGGACAAACCTGCTCCCTTTGCATAGGACAGCCCTGCCACGACTCGCAGGCAGGACCTCACACAGGTCCAAGTACCTCGGCGTCCCCATGTCCAGGGAGTTCCTCTGAACCTGTTCCACGTGGTCAGTGTCACTCTGAGACGGGAGTCCCAGCACTGAAATCCCCCTTCTCCTGGGGTAGGCACCGAGCCTGAGTTTCCCTCCTTCTTCAGGGGCACTCAGCTTCTGTGGATGTGGCCAAGATGCTCAGGAGCCTGTGAAGTGAGCCCTGCTGTGCTGTGATCCTACAGGGAGTTTCCAGCCACCTCCACGTTTTCATAAACCAGATCCTTTTTGGGAGGCTGCTCTTAAACCGTGCTTCCTACATCTCTGGCCTGGGCAACTCTTTTTTTTTCTTTTTTACCTTAAGTTTAGAACACAGTCCCATGGAAATATTATACAAGCCATTTTATTTTAAATTACTGACCACACTGAACAAGCAAAAAGAAAGAGACAAGATCGTTCTTTCAATAAATCCATTTTATTTAACCCAATGTCTCCCAAAGATTATTTCAACTTGCAACCAATATAAAAAAGTACAAATATGATGTTTTATGCTCTTTTGTTCCACAACCTTGTAATTTTGCTCGTAGGATACATTTCAGTCTGGACATTAATTTTTCAACAGTTGAGAAAAAAACGGAATTCTACCAAGATTGGGTAATTGGAGCTGAAGATTGTGCAACAGGGCTGATTGTAAAAATTCAGAAATGATAGCACAATACTACCTAACTGTAGCACAATAATGTAAGTACACTGAATTAAGCTGAATGTGAGTATGATAGAGGGAGAAATGATGGGAGCACATATGAAACCAGAAAGAAAGAAAAACGATAAAGACTGAGATGGTATAATTTAGGAATGCCTAGAGTGTGCAGTGATAGTGACTAAATGTACAAATTAAAATATGTTTTGCATGAGGAAGAACAAAGGAATGTCAGTATTGCAGCGTGTTGAAAATAGGTGGTCATTTATAATTTAAAACTTCAACTTCTGTGTGAGACTAAAGCGAGAAGTGTTTATGTGGCGCAAAATTTATATTTTGACTAGTGCACTTCCTAATTTAACTTATATGGTCAGTTTAATTGAACACCATAAGTACATGGACCCTTGAATAGGGCATGAGATTCTGTTGGTTTGTACAGGTTAGTGTGATGCCCCAATAAATCCCAGAGTGATTGAACAGTAAATAAAGAAGTATTTGCAAAGTCCCCTTGGGAGAATGGGCAGAAAAGGGAAAAAATTCAACTTCCCCATTTGGAGAATTCCTGATATTCTTGCAGGCAGTAGGGACAACAAAATCAATAAGCCAAGCCCTCAATCTTGGGGTTTGTCCCTATGAAACTTATCCCTGCAAAGGATGGGCTAAGCCTACTTCTGAAACTGTACAGCTGTGTCCCAGTATCCTTGTTTATTGAAGATGATTGCATAATGATACAGCTTTCGCAATGTGACTGTGTGATTGTGAAAACCTTGTGTTTGATGCCCCTTTTATCTATGGTATGAACAGATGAGTAAAAAATATGGAAAAAAATAAACAAATAGTAGGAGGAACAAAGGTTAAAATAAATTGGGTAGATGGAAATACTAGTGGTCAATAAGAGGGAGGGGAAAAGGGTATGGCATGTATGAGATTTTTTCTTTTTTCTTTCTTTTACTGGCGATTTGCACATGTTCAAAAAAATGGTCATGATGATGAATACACAACTATGTGATGACATTGTGAGCCATTGATTGTAACCACGTCAAGCATGTCTGTATGTCAAGAATGTTATATGTTTGTTTGTGGTTTACGATAAAAACAATTTTTTAAAAATGGAATTCTACCAAAAGAAGAATGTTGTGTTTAACAGAAAAAAAAATCTCACACTACTTCGGTTTTTGCATTTTAATTCGAATTAATTAAAATAAAACAAATCCAAGGCAATTGCTTGGGAGCAGCAGCCACATTTCAAGATTTCAAGTGCTTGAAGGCCACAGTGACTAGTGGTTGTCGTTCTGAATGACAACATCCGGAGAAACAACATCCCTAGGGCACCCACTCCCTCCCAGATCCTGGGTGCTTCTGGGAGCTGGGAGATGAAGTTATTGCCCCGGGATGCCCACCGTCTGCTGAGAGGGACCCCACCCGTGAAGGACTGACCCACGGCAGGCTGAGACAGGCTGGGATGGCAGACCACAAGGCAAGGGCGAGCTCATACGGAGGGTGGGATGCAGGGCACGGCTGTCCGGTGGAAAAGCCGCATTCCAGCCGGCCTTGGAGGGTGGGCGAGGGTTCAAGAAGCTGAGAAGAGCAGACTCCGAGGCTACTGGGAATGGTGTGAGCACCGGCTCAGAGGAAGGAGGAGCAGGAGGCAGATCCAGTGAGGCAGGAGAGCAAGGGTAGGTGGGTGAAGGGCTGGGGCCAAGTGGAGTTTCTGTGCATTTATTTTGTGCTCAGGAATTGTGTTTGCAAGTTTTGGGGCTTGTGGGCAGCGTGGGGCTCGCGGGTGGGTGGCCTCCATGGGGAAATGATCCCGGCTGGTGGCATCACTGGTGATGGCGATGGGGCTGGTCAGAAGTCTTGCAGGAAGTGCCTGCAGACACTGTCCATGGCAGCCTCTCTGCGTCAAGCTGGCCCAGCCCTCCTCAGGGCCATGGTGGGGAGCTGGTGCAGAAGTTAGCTTGTGCCTGGGAACCTCAGTCATAATTCCTGACTTCCTGGGCTTCTCGTTCTTGAAAAATTCTCTTTTATTGCCTTGCTTATGCCAAGAGATCCTTTTCAATCCAAAGCAAACATGACCCAAGCATACTAAGCCACCCCAAGGCCAGTCTTTCAACAAATACACCCAAAAGAAATTCCCAGCTGGCTCTTGTGAGCACAGGTGGGCCCTGGTCTTCCCCCCCAGACGCCCTGTGGGAAGGACATGAAAGAAGGCCCCTGCATGACAGGTGGCAGCCAGGCTTGCTTGAGGGCCCCAGAACTTCCCCCTCTATCCCCAGGTTCCTCTTGAAGGCTCCGCACACCTGCTCACTCTGTCTCTCAGTGTCCCCCCTCCACAGCTGCCAATGCGAGGACATGGGTGATTTAGCTGCAAAAAACTTGCTAAGCTGTGTGCCTCTAATCTGTGCACGTGACTGTCTATATGTCATAATTCAATTTAAAAAAAGAAAAGTAATCTCTCCCTCCAACCACCTGGCTTGGATTGCTCCTTCCAAACCCCCTTTCAGCCCCCTGGACCCTGCATTTTTTCCCGGGGGAACCCACCATTTTCTTGGGTGGAGCCATCTACCTGGGACCCATTAGCCCGCACGGCACCTCGAGGTTGCTGGTCAGAAGCCAGCAGGGCTCTGCAACCCGCATGTCACTCTGGGGCCAGATGGCCTGAGCTCCCAGCCTGGCTTCACCAGCTGTTCCCCAAGTGGCCCCAGCTAAGACACTGGGTGTCACTAGATGTCAAAGGCCTCAGTTTCCTCATTTGAAAATGGGGATATAGACAGTACATCCTCCATAGAGTTAGTGTGGGCATATAAAGGAAGACATTTATCAAGCACATGTCAGGGCCCCTAGTGTGTGCTATTTACCACTTCGTTTTTTTAAATCCTTGTCATATTCCAACAAGAAAAAGTTCAAATGACCATAGCCCAAATACCCCTAATGAGAGGGATAGAAAAATCAAAGGTGATGGTGGAGTTATACAGAGACAGTAGGGTTTAATAAATGAATATGATTGCTGAATCATTAAATTGATATCTCTTTTAGTCTCCAGTATCTTAGAGCAGCTAGAAGTAAAAACTTAAAATTGTGGAATTGTAACCCATGCCAAACTCTGAAATCTGTTCTACAACTAATTGTTGTGCTGTGCTTTCAAATTTATTGCTTTTTTGCATGTAGGTTATCTTTTACAAAAAAAAGGAAAAAACAGTTGATTGTGATAATAAAAAAAAAAAATTTATGCCGTCTAGCCTCCTATATTCTGGAGCAGCTAGAAGGAAAAACCTGAGAGGATGGTATGGTAGCCCATGACCAACTCTGGCATCTGTCCTATAACTACTTGTTGAAGAGTGCTTTGAAAACTATTGCTTTTTTCTTTCTTTGCTTTGCTTTGTATACATGTTATACTAGACAATAAAAAAAAGTTTTCAAAAATCCCTGTCATATAAGGTAGAGCCCTACACGGGCCAGAGTCTGGGGAATTTGGGTAAATGGGATGCAATCCCAGCTCTGAAGGAGCTCTCTTCAATTCCTGGAGACCAGTGCAAGTAACCAGTTTGGCCAGTGCTACCCGCGACAGGGGCCGAGACCTAGCCCTGGGCACCTGGAAGAGCTCAGTATGCTGAACCACCTCCCTCGGCACCCTGGCCAGAATCCTGCACCTCCCAGCCCCCTGGGCCAGTGAGCAGTAGACTGAGGCCAGGGCAGGAGGGCCACAGGCACTGGGTGGCCTGGACAGGTCCCTCATTGTTCTGAGTCAGTTTCCCCATCTGTTAAATGGGAACTGTCAGGTGTCGCCAGTGCAGAGGAAGACACTGGGTAAGGGGTGCCTGGGGTCTCTCTGTTTTGTCTTTTACAGTGAATGTGAATGTACAGTTTTCTAAACATAAAAATAAAAATGAAAGGATGGAAAAAAGAACTACCAGGCAAAAGCCAGCCTCTCCGCCTAACCCCGGAAAAGGCTGCTGATTAATATCAGACAAAATACATTTGGGAGCCCAAAAGTATTATTGGGGATATTTTTAAATGGTCAGTTCTTAGTGATGGAAGGCCTAGTCCCTAGTCTTGAATTCGTAAGCCCCGACAGCAGAGCCTCAGAGCATCTAAGCCAGGCCTTGGTAGAATCGATTGCGAGGGGAACTTGACACTCCACGCTCAGTGGGTAATTGTAACCCAGCGGTCCTGGAGACCGCCAGGTCTGATAGTCAGGTGTGGAGTTCGTCAGTGTGGACGCAGAGAGCGACCTAAGGAACCAGATGCTACAGCTGGCCCTGGCAGGTGGACAAGGAACCCCTGGGTGGAGAAGGGGAAGTTTTGGGCAGAGACATGGAGGTTGGAGAGATGGGCGGGTGCAGATCACAGAACCCCCGGAGGCTTGGAACGCCAGGCTGGGGATCTCAGGACCATGCAAGGAGTGTTGGGCAGGAGAATGTCACGGCCTGATACTGATTCAGAGAACATTCCTCCAGGCCAGGGTAGGCGTGGGGCCAGCCCGGGACTGGCGCTGCAGGATGGGGGACAGGGTGGTATCAAGTCAGAGTCCTGCAGGGTAGCCCTGTGCACTGCCATTCCCCAGCCACAAGCTTGAATCTTTGCTTTTCTGCCTCCACAGGCCTTAATTTGCTGTAAGTGTGTCCCCTTTAATCAGGACTGGGTCTACCAGCAGTCACAAGGATAGTGAGTCCGTTTTACTCCCATGAGAATAGCTGTGTCCTCATCACACACTCAGGGCAGGAACTATTACTAATCTATCAGTGCACCCCCTGCATCCAGCCCAGGGATAGCAAAATGATGGATGAACGTCTGGAGGTCTGAGTGGATGAGTAGACGGGTGAACAGATGGATGGACAAATGGATGAGAAAGAGAGTAGTTGGGTAGATGGATGGATGGATGAGTAGGTAAAGTCCTCTGGGTCTTAGCTGAGGTTTTTATCTCCTTTGGGAAGCCTTCCAGGCTGGGTAAAGTGCCTCCTAGGACCTTCCACTTCCCCTTGGGTTTCCCTCACGCCAGTATTGTTTGCAAGCGACCATTAGCATCTGTGTCCACATGGGTCTCTCCTTCACACTGGCAGCTTCTGAGGGCAGGGCCCATGTCCCAGTTCCCTTGGTGCCTCAAGCATGGCCCTGCCCCAGGCCTGACCCTTACTCAGCCTAAGGTGGTTGAGTTGCATGAACTCATCTCATGTGTGGGTTTCCCAATGTCCCTGACACTGCGCCACGTTGACAGGTTTATGACCAACACGTCAATGCGGAAGCAGGCAATAACCACCTTATACGCCGGTTTTATGGTGAGAATGATTCATCTGTCCCCACACTCAGTCCAACTTCTCCCACATCGTCTTGCAAAACCATGCCTACCGAATCTCTTTTTCAAACATCCTCCTTGAGATAAGAACCTTTCTCCTCTATGATTCACAGATAAGCATGGCTCTACCTGACCAGGCCTGGCCACGGGGTACATAGTGAGGACAAATCCTGGTTCTGGTATGGAATAGGTCAGCCTACAGCTGGAGGTCACTCACAAAATGTCCCAAGGCAGCTCTCTGTGAGTGCAGAATGAACACCCCAAAGTAGTGACTGGACCCTGCTGCTGGGCAAGCTTCCCCCATAGAAATCATGCCCGGGGGCTTGCCTGCTTGATTGGGCTGGGAACATCCCCAAGCCTTGTACTCAGTCCCTCTCGTCCTCACTTCCTTTGTCCAGGCCATGCATCTATTCACTTTCAAAGGAGAAGAAGGACCATGAGCTTTGCAATCAGGCAAGCATAGGCTCAAATCCCAGCTCTACCACTTACCAACCTGTGTAACTGAGGGCAAGTCACTTAACTTCTCTGAGCCTCAGATTCTTCATCTCAAGAAAATAGGTAGCACACCAATAATAGGAACAGGGTTCCTTGGGGAAACAACTCTGGGAGCAGGGACAGGACAAGGGGAGCTTGGGACATCTTGTGGTGCCAGAAACCCAGGAAGTGGTCAAGGTCAGATGGGGTCATATTTAAAGGACAGAGAAACCAGCCTGAAGGTGCCATCATGGCTGAATCTGGCATAATTTGAGCATCAGAAATAATAGTTATGGTGTTGAGAAGGAGAGCCCGGGACAGGGGTTCTCATGCAGGCATTTACTGAGGGAACACTCTCTGGCAAAGGGGAGTCAGAAAAGCAGGACGGGGTTGGAAGGAACTAAGCACGGAGGGGCCTCAACAGGAGACAAAGGTCACCCTAATCCCACAGGGAGCTCTTGGGCAGGAATAACTGCATCCAAGGGGAGCAAGCAGACGAGGCTCTGGACCTGGGCAGACATCGGCTGTTGGCTTCCACAGTGTGCGTCTACAACCTCCGGGGTAAGTGGCTTCCATGCAGCCAACAGTAGTTCTTGAGAGCTGGGGTAGGGGAGTCACTGGCAGCCAACACATTAGCGATGTGTGATTGCACCAGCCTGTGATGGGTCCCAGAGCCTCTGAAACCCCCGTGGTCCATGCCTGCACCATTCAGAGCCACTGGCTTCCCACATTAAGTTCACTCTATCCCGTCAGAGCTTCTCCAGGACTACGGTCTGTCACAATTTCCAGGAAAACTTAAATGGGGAGGATTTGATCCTTGTCCTCTGCCACCGCTTGAGGTTCCCTTCCTGCTGGCCCAGGTGACTAAGAAGCCCCAGAGTGGGAATCTGACCTCAGCTTCACTGGCAAGAGGATGTCGCAGCATGAGGGGCCCTTAGCAGTCACTGCATCCCATGCTTGTACAATGATCAGGTTGAGGCCCAGAGAGGGCAAGCAACCATGCCAAGGCCTCACAACAAAGTAGAGGCAGAGCCGGGAGAGGCTCAGGGTGGGAGGAGGCAGTGACAGGCTCAGCAGATGGTGCTGGGGAGGGGAGTGGACTCCTTGGTGTCTCCTGCCCCACTATAGGCCTCCTTTCGCCCTGGGGCCAGTTTCTTACGCCCATATGGGTCTCCTCCACCGAGTAGCCTTGGCCCGTTGGCGGGGGGTGGGGGGGGCAGGAGGTCAGTGAACCCACAGTCTCCGAGCCTGGAAAGTGACAGATGACAGTGAGACTAGGGGGAGTGGGGCCTGTATCACACTGGGCTCCTAACAAGCTCCGAGTGAGCGTTAGCACCCTGCCCTTGGGAAGGAATGAGCTTGGGCCGTGGTTATCCTGAGCATAACCCACTTTTTATCATCCTGTGGTGAGAGTCCAGTGATCCCACCCTGGCTCTGGCCACAGCCCACCAGCACAGTCAGGAGGGTGTGCTGCTCAGGCCCCGAGGTGGCCTGGTGGGGGGACAGAAAGGGAAAGCTGCAGAGCAGGGCAGGAAGCAGGGCTGCTTCACCTCTGGCCAAGCCAGACCCTGAGAGCGGCCCACCAAACTCCCAGACCCCATCCAGCTGGTCTCCACTTCCCACTGATTCTCCCTCCAAAATCTTTCTTGACTCGGTCCCTTTCTCTTCCAGCCCAGTCCCTCTCCTCTTCCAGGCACCTTTGCCATAGCTTCTGAGCTGGTGTACCCTCACCCCGTTCTCCCATTTCCCCAGAGGACAACCTGCATCTTCTGTGTATCCCCATGCTTGTTTGTTTGTATGTTTTGGGGGGTGTTTAGGAGCCCTTCGTGGGGGCTCATGGGCTCCCTGCAGTCTCTGGCTCTTGGGAAATAAATGCATTGGTGGATTCTCCTGTGTCCGGTACTGAGCTGTGGGGTCACACAGACCCGGGTGCCCATCTCTGCCTGGCCTCTGGCTTCCCCTGGTGACCTGCAATAAGCCCAGACCCCACCCCAGCTCCCAGGCATTTGCAGGGAGCACTCTGAGCTCCGAGCGCTGCACACAGGAGGTGCCCCATCTCTGCAGCTCTCGTCCTCCCATGTCCCGGTGACAGCACAGTATACCCACTCTCAGGGCTATTTCTAGAGTCCAGCCAGACACTCCGTCCCAGCCAGCTCCTGTTACTCTCATCACAGTTTTGGGGGCAGCTATTTGAGCCCTGGATCAGATGACCCACTACCACCTACCTGCGCCCCGCCTCCCACATGAGCTCAGCTTGCCTTTTCGTCCAGAAAGTGGCTCAGCTGTTCCTTCTCAGCTTTGCCCTGTCTGCAAGCTGCCCTGTGGCTGTCAAGGCCTTGCTCCTTTCAGCCGGCGCACAGTTGCTGTTCCAGGGGGCAGCCGAGGCTGGGCCTCCTGCTCTCCCCCCTTGTTGGTTGTGACTCTACCTCCCTCCGCAGCCTCTTTCCAACTCCTTCCAGGGGAGCCTGTTTCCTCAGTCACCAATGATTCCAGAGCCCTTCAATAGATATGGAACTTTTCAAAATGTTTAATCATGTAGAGATACCTATGGAGCCACATTTTTGAGACACGAATTTGTCTTTTGGGTCAACCTTAAACTGTCTCCATTTTTAAACATTAGATTTCAGCTGGGGGGAGAAGAGGGGCTCAGGACCATCTGGGGTGTTCTTGCCTTCTCCACACAGAGATCCTGAAAGCCCATACCCTGGCCCTGCTAGACTAGTGATCTCCTCCAAAGGGAACCCCCCTGCCCCGCAACCCATGGGGTAGAAGAGGGGGTACCAAGCCCCAAGACAGGGTGTCTAGAGATTCAATGAGGAAAACAAGAGCAAGCAGTAATGGTGGCCTGGCTGGAGCCACCGTGGGGTCTCCTCAGGCAGGGATGGCTGCTGGACAGAGAAGGCTGCTCTTCCAGGCTGAGCAACTGCTGTTAGGAAAAGGCGTTTCTGGCCCCTTGTCACATGGCCCCAGAGCGAAGCCACCCAGCACACAGAGCTGGTTTCTCTGGCCCAGGACCACATACTGGCCAGTGGGCATCCTGCCCTTTGTGGAGTCCACCTCCTCCCCACCCACAGGTGAGGCATCAGGCAGAGCGTCATCCTGGTGAGCGAGACCAGTGGGGTTGGCGGGGGGGGGTGACAGCCTGGCCCGTGGCAGGCAGTAGCAGACATTCGGGCATTGGTGAGAACGAGGGCGGAATGGACAGGAGCTCTACTCTCACAGTCATTCATCAGATGTGGACCGAGTGCCCCTGGCCTGCTCCAGGCCCTGGCCTGGGACCTGGGGACAGAGTTGTGAATCAAGCCCACCTGCTACCTTCAGAGGCAAGTGGGTAATTAAGATGTGCACATGCACATCCATGTAAATGTCACCTTCTCCAAGAAGCCCTCCCTGATAACCTTTCCTCCTTTCCCAACTGAGATGTCCGTTCCCTCAATGTAAAGGCAAGCAGATGCTGCGCCCCTCCCCATGCTGGCTGTGGGTCTTGGGGTTGTGACTTCACTGCTAAGCCTCGGCTCCCTCCTCTGCAAAAGCGGGGTCATATCACTGCTTAGTTCACAGAGTTAAACACATTCCCCACAGTGTTTGCTATTAGTAATTATTATTATTAAAGTGCCTGGAGCTCTGTAGTTCTCTTTATTATAGCATTTCCTGATTCTGGATTATAAATATATGTGTCTTGGCCTCCTTGCTATAAGCTTCCAAGAGGTTGAGACCACGAAATCTTCATCTCCATATCCCCAGCAAACTTTCAGGAGAAACAGAGTTAATATGAATGATTAATATTAATAATAGTCAAACTAGCAGCTGGTTTCTTGAGCATCTACTCCACACCAGCAGCCACTCCAGGTACCCGTGTGGATGCTCATTTGTCACAATGATCCTTGCAGGGAGGACTCCTCGTCCCCATTCTCAGCCCCACCAAGGTCACAGGGCCTGCCAACAGCTGACCTGAGCTCTGGCCTGACCCCGAGGCTGGGGCGAATGGCCACCCTGCCATCTGCCTTCCATGTGCTGCAGACGCTCAATGAGGGTTTGATGGGGGTTATTTTTTCTTTTCTCTGAACTAAGGGTAATAGATAAAAGGAACAATGAGATAAGTTTGCAAGAAACATGGTGGCTTCCAGGAGGACTACCACGAGGTGTTCTGAAACATGGCCTTTAAACTAAGAATTAGTGGCAGGGCTCAGAACTTTGAGGGCTCCCTGACTGTAAGCAGTTAATTTTTAATAAGACACTGTTTAGAGAATGCAAGCAACTGTTTAGAGAAGCAAATGCTTTGAGAATTGTTTTCAGAATGCATTTGTATTTGAAGGCCGTGAAAATGAAGATGTCATTCTTTTCCATCCTAGTCCTGGATGTGCTGAATTCTATTCACCCTTTTGGAGTCCAGATCTCTCTGATATGTAAATAAGACCAGGGTACTGCCCTGCCTAAGCTCTCCAGGGCTGCCCACTGCAACTAGAATGAAAGCTAGACCCCTTAAGACACCCTCCCAAGCTCCTGGGACCCTGGTGCAGCCCCTCTCCTTACACGCTCCCTCCTTCTTTCCCTCCTCTCTCCATCGTCCAGTCCCCTGGGCCTTTCTTCTGGTCTTTGAACTTGCCAATCTTATTTGGTCCTGCATCCAGCTCATATCTGCTTCCTTCTGACTGGCTCATTCTGCAATACTCCTCCTTGTGACCCTGAAGTTCTCAACTCCGAGCAGTCCTTAGCTGCAGCCCAGTGTCCTTCCACCACACTTTCTTGGTTTTTCTTTTGCACGTAACTTCCCCCGTGTCTTAGTTTCTTGGCTGCTATGCCAAGTACTATGAAATGGGTTGTCTTAAACAATGGGAACCTATTGGTACAAGGTTTTGGAGGTAGAAAGGCTTGCTTCCTCCTGGAGTTGGTAAGGTTCTGCTGGGTTCCTTGGCCTTGCCATCACTTGGTGATGTCCTCTTCTCTCTCCCCTGGGTCCTTGCTGACTTCTGGCTTCCAGCTTGTCCCCACAGCTTTCTCTCTCTCTCTCTCTGAATTTATCCTGTTTACAAAGGACTCCAATAATCTGGATAAAGGCCCATCTTCATCACTAAGAGACACCATCTTCAATGGGTTCATATCCAAAAGAATGGGGATTAAGATTAAGAAACTGGCCACTGCCCCAGTCTTGGGGTTTGTTCATATGAAACTTAACCCCACAAAGGATAGGTCAAGTCTACTTAAAATTTAGGCCTAAGAGTCACCCCCAAGAGAGCCTCTTTTGTTGCTCAGATGTGGCCTCTCTCTCCAACCAACATGATGAGCAGTCTCACCACCCTCCCCATCTCTGCATGGGACATGACTCCCAGGGGTGTGGACCTTCCTGGCAACGTGGGACAGAGATCCTGGAATGAGCTGAGACTCGGCATCAAGGGACTGAGAAAAATCCTAGAATGAGCTGAGAATTAACATCAAGGGATTGAGAGAACCTTCTCGACCAAAGGGGGAAGAGTGAAATGAGACTAAGTGTCAATGGCTGAGAAATTCCAAACAGAGTCGAGAGGTTATCCTGAAGGTTATTCTTATGCATTAAGTAGATATCACCTTGTTGTTCAAGATGTAGTGGAGAGGCTGGAGGGAACTGCCTGAAATGTAGAGCTGTGTTCCAGTAGCCATGTTTCTAGATGATGATTGAACAATGATATAGCTTTCACAATGAGACTCTGTGAATGTGAAAACCTTGTGTCTGATGCTCCTTTTAGCTACTATATCAACAGAAGAGTAGAACATATGGAATAAAAATAAATAATAGGGGGAACAAATGTTAAAATAAATTCAGCTTGAAATGCTAGTGGTAAATGAAAGCGAGGGGTAAGGGGTAT